>JAJSOF020000041.1:21688038-21707032 GCA_025594305.2 Periplaneta americana
AAGACTGTAGTGCAGCGGCTATTTAGAAACAACGTAACAGCACTGCAATTATTTTCTTCCTGACGATCTTGAAATGTCGTTGAAATGAAGTTATTACTATGAAATATTTTTAGGCTAAAAATAAAAAAATGTTAATTTTGACACATTTGGTCATTCCTGTAAGTCCTTCTCCTTGTGTGAAATACACTGACCAGACTGTGAAAAGACGTTTCATAAATTAATTAGTTCTCCACTTAGTAGCATAAGTAGAAACGCAAAAGGGTGTTTGTAGATTACCGTGTTCAGATAGTTTTCACAAATACTTGTCACTCACTATATTAATTACTGCACAGTGCAAATTTCATTGTTGGTGAAAGCTTATCAAGAGGGATTCTAATAAAAATACGTGCTCTGCAGCATATCTAGACTAGTATTACTCGATTTAGATTCAAATTCTTTGCTTATCTTCAGGCAATGTCAACTTATAAATTGTCTACATTCACCAACAGCTGAATCCCTTGTCAAGATTTATTTTTTCCATGTCTTATGGACCCCACAGTTGTTTACTGCGCCCCTCTTTCATCACTAACACTCACAGACATCCATGTGGAGGTTTTTTTAGTTGGTTATTTAACGACGCTGTATCAACTACTGGGTTATTTAGCATCGGTGTGATTGGTGATAGTGAGATGAGGCCGAGGATTTGTCATAGATTACCTGGCATTCACCTTACGGTTGGGATAACGTCTGAAAAACCCAACCAGGTAATCAGCCCAAGTGGGGATCGAACCCGCGCCCGAGCGCAACTTCAGAACGGGAGGCAAGCGCCTTAACCGACTGAGCCACGCTGGTGGCTCCCATGTGTAGTGTAGTGAACAACTGCAGAAGAGAACACACTTTTCTTCTAGACTGTTATGATAACATAATCAAATAATTGCCCTGAATCACATTTTATTTTAGTCAGCAAACCAAAAGCAATTTGAACACGTGTACATCATCTTACCTCTCCGTCGTGACTTGAGATTGCTCTGTTGTTATGTCCAGCTCGTTCTCCTGTTTTACTCTACCCATGTCAAAGGTCTCGTCCTGAAAATAATGACATAACAGATAAGACTGATGATGGCAGATTCAAGAGCTCTGAGCACAAATGACATACAATGGTTTTCATTTTAACTCGAGGGATTTTAATATCAACTTAACACGACTTTCATAATGTCAGAATGTGTACAAGTACTTTACGTTCGCATATTTATGTCTGTTTTTCATGTCAGAGTAAATATGATATCGGTGTTACAGCAAATGAACAGCTAAAAAAAAAAAAATTACTGCATGTATTAAATATTTTAATCTAGATGAAAATGTCAAGCAATTTAAATAGTATAAAGACAAAAAGTGATCAATGTTTTAAATTTGTGGGATCATCATCATTATCATCATCATCATCATCATCATCCTGTCAAGTACTATTCCCAAAAGAACTGTTACGGCCTGAAAAAGCAATTTTCTTGCCATCTTTTCATAGGTCGACCAAGTGACCGTTTCCCATTTGGACGATACTTCATTATTGCCTTAGGGATCCTGGATGAAACCATTCTTGAGACGCGTTCCTTGCAGTTTAACTGATATCTGGATATATAGTCCAGTATTGATGACACATTAAGTTCTTGAAGGATATCTTCATTTTTCTTTCAATCCCATTTAGTGTAGCCAGCTGTTCAGCGCATGAATCTCACTTGACCATAGATCTCACTCGCCGTTGTGTCAGAGGAAGAACAGATTGTTTGTATACATCTGAAGTCTGATTAGTGTAATATGTAACTGGTCAGCAATGTATGGAATGCAGGGAGAAAGAAACTGACCGCCTTACCCAATTATCTCCTGGCTTAGTTGCCTCTGGTTCTGTCTTCATCGTAAGAAATGTGAATGGCACTGCAGTTGCCTCAATTTTCTCTTCCCGCATGAAACCATAGCTGAAGCCTGTGCCCTCCTGTGGAATGTACAGATATAATTAATTACTTTTCGTTTGAGAGATTAGTTTATTTGATATAGACTTAACTCTGCTGTTTTATTTCTAGAAATATTGTCATGAAATTACAACTATCGGCATATTTCTCATTAGCAGGACAAATACCCTTAATTTTTAATTTTCCTTAAAAACTTTGATTATTTTATTTTTATATACTCAGGAAGCTTGAACTTTCTAGTTTTCAAAAATATATACGTTTTGCCTTTATGATGTTTGATTAATTAAATTCGCTCAATTTACATTGACCGGAAACACTCTTTCTTTAAACCGGAAGTGCAGTTCTGTGAGTGTCATTCTGTCACACACTATCAATTTTATATATTTGTTCGTGTAATAACAATTCCGAATTTGGCGCTAAACTTTGACTACATTATTTTTCATAGTCAGGAAGCTTTGTGTTTTGTTTTATAATTTTTAATGCCCTCAAGATGTAGATGATTATTCTCCTTGTTCAATTTTACAGCGTTTTACAACACTAATGTTAACACAAAGTGCACTTTAAATTGATACATTTTCATCATTCCTACACCAGAATCAAGCTGAATAATGTAGCTAAGTGCCAAACTGCAAACAGTGTGCTACTATGTAAGAAAGTTAGTTTAAAACTCCAACATCTTATTGTATAGAGTGATTTATATAGAATCAACACATTTCTTTCTTTCTTCCTTCCTTCCTTTCTTTCTTTCTTTCTTGCTTCCTACCTTCTTTCCTTCCTTTCTTTCTTTCTTACTTTCTTTCTTTCCTTCTTTCTTTCTTTCTTTCTTTCTTTCTTTCTTTCTTTCTTTCTTTCTTTCTTTCTTTCTTTCTTTCAAATGAATGATGCTAGACAAAATTCGTTATACCTCAAACGTAGAGTATTTTTTGATAGATTACTAACCTCTATAGGAATTGTTGAAAATTATTTACGTATTCGGCTGGAAATTCACTTAATGACCAGTTTTTAACGTCAAATTAAGCAGGCGTTTTGATTTCCTGTCACGAGATGCGCAGATGTTTTTCTTTATTCTGAATATTTATCATCATATTCTTTCAGAGATCCAGTTGCTTCCAATTTTTACCAGTCCCAGTACTGTGTTTCTTTGGCGCAAATTCTCTCTAGTATGCCCTTTGAGTAGCTGTAATTGAATTCGTAATCCAGTATTGCTTTACAAGGAAGAGCCCTTCATTTAATGTATAGTACATTATCAGTGACTAAAACAAAATGTCGAAAAAAAGTTGCCAACAATAAGGAATAAAGAATAAACATCGCGCATTTCGTGACAGGGAATCAAAACTCCTGCTTAATTTGACGTTAAAAATGATCATTAAGTGAATTTCTAGCTGAATAAATAAAGAATTTTCAATATTTGTTATAAGGATAAACTATAACAAACAAATTTCAGTTTCCTCTTTGAAAAATTGCCCCTCTGCCCCCAAAAATATTTGAGGGATTTAGTTTGTATGGAAATTCTTAATTGTGTGTCAAGTAATCAGGGAAAAAGAGTTTTAAAAAAATTGGATAGAAATTGCAGACAATTTTCTCGTATTATTTCTCTCTACAGCCTTCGAAGTAATACTGCTTCTTTAAAATGTGGAATATCGTGAAATCATTTCGATGTTCATTGTTACATGTAACACCTCAAATATATCGGCACATGGTACATCGAGTTAAAATAAAAATGTCAATATTTTAAAAATGAAATAGATGTAAAAACGATTAGGCAAAATACGGAATTTTACTGGAAGCAAGTAAAGAGATAGGTTTGGAAGTAAATCCCGAAAAGACAAAGTATATGATTATGTCTCGTGACGAGAATATTGTAGGAAATGGAAATATAAAAATTGGAAATTTATCTTTTAAAGAGGTGAAAAATTCAAATACTTGGGAGCAACACTAACCAATATAAATGATACTCGGGAGGAAATTAAACACAGAATAAATATGGGAAATGCCTGTTATTATTCGGTTGAGAAGCTTCTATCATCCAGTCTGCTGACAAAAAATCTGGACGTTAGAATTTATAAAACAGTTGTATTACCGGTTGTTCTTTATAGTTGTGAAACTTGGACTATCACTTTGAGAGAGGAACATAGGTTAAGGGTGTTTGAGAATAACGTTTTTAGGAAAATATTTGGTGCTAAGAGGATGAAGTTACAGGAGAATAGAGAAAGTTACACAACACAGAACTGCACGCATTGTATTCTTCACCTGACATAATTAAGAACATTAAATCCAGACGTTTGAGATGGGCAGGACATGTAGCACGTATGGGGGAATCGAGAAATGCATTTAGAGTGTTAGTTGGGAGGCCGAAGGGAGGAAGACCTTTGGGGAGGCCGAGACGTAGATGCGAAGATAATATTAAAATGGATTTGAGGGAGGTGGGATATGATGATAGACACTGGATTAATCTTGGTCAGGATAGGGACCGATGGTGGGCTTATGTGAGGGCGGCAATGAACTTCGGGTTCCTTAAAAGCCAGTAAGTAAGTATGTATTAAAAGTAAAAATACATATTTGTGATGATCACTTTGACTTGTTAAATGTAAAACCAAGTTTCTAAATACCTAGTTGACAAGTTTCAGGTTAGTGGTAGCCATCTTCAAAACTAGTAGGTCTTTACATCTTCCAGTTTCTTCAGTTGTTTTGCTGGGGGTGTGTTTGTATTATTGTGGAGTCAAATAGTGTGTGTGTTTTGAAATTCAGTTTGTATTAAGGATTTGTTTGTATGTGTTCTTGTTTGTCAGTTTATTTCGTACTATTCTACTATGTTTAGTTTCTGGTTTTCCGGTTGGATATGTAGAATTTCCGTGTCTGTGTCTACAACAGTACGAAAGCTCTGCCGGTCTAAATTTATTTAGGCCTACTCATATAGTAATTCGTAATAAAGAAATGAGTAGTAAGAAGTGTATAAAATGATCTTACATCTGGCAAAGGATTTATCTCCTCCTCTTTCACTGCGTCATCACGTGACAGTATTGCCAAAGGATCGTCCTCGGTTCCCTCTTGATGACATCCATTACAACTGGAAGATCAGAGTAAGAAAATTATGAGCTTCAATGGGAAACGAATGTGATACAGAAAAGTTCTTTAAACGTAAATGAAGTCTGAATTGAAATCCTACTTATTGACAAATGCAATTGGCTACGAATTATATTATTTCAACCACTGTTTTTATTACCAGTATGATAATCACACGCATAGCATCTTCTACACCTGTGGTGTAAAGATTAGTGCATCTGACTGCGAAACTAGGTGGCCCGGGTTCGAATCCCGGTCGGGGAAATTTACATGCTTGAGTTTTTTTTTTTTTTTCGGGGTTTACCCTCAACCCAATATGAGCAAATACTGGGTAACTGTAGGTGCTGGACCCAGAATTCATTTCACCGGCATTATCACCTTCATTTCATTCAAATGCTAAATAACCTGAGCTGTTGATACAGCGTCGTAAAATTACTCTCTAAAAATGGAAATAGTATTCAAGTAGGTAAGAGTGAAGCATTCTAAACGAGATAACCTATCGATAGGTTTGTTCCAGTACGGTTCAGAATCGATTTTGAACTGCCTGCTTGTACACAGTAGCTCAATGTGTGTTCCAACAAGACTAGAACTGACTCCGAGATGTATGTATGTATGTGTATGTATTTATTAACACTACAATTGGGTATACACCCGGTGGCAGTGATCTATAATATACAATAATACCATTACAATTATACAATAATTACAGCAATAAAAAGAAAAAAGTAAATAAAATAAACCTAAATTTATTTCTAACTATAAATAAATAGATGCAATAAACATAGGGCTATAAATAAAAACGCAACGAGCAAAAGTAAACCTAACTTATAAGTACTACTATTTCACCCAACTATTAGCAATTTAAGTAATTACATATCACCTTAATTAATTACAAATCAACTTAATTACATATTATCTTAATTAATTATATATCACCTAATTTATTTACATATCAACTAAATTACATATCATCTTAATTAATTACATATCACCTTAATTAATTACAAATCAACTTAATTACATATTATCTTAATTAATTATATATCACCTAATTTATTTACATATCAACTAAATTACATATCATCTTAATTACATATCAACTTAATTAATTATACATCTTGATTACACAATTTTTAACACTGTATCACTTCGGAATATGTATGATAAGAACTTTCTTGTGTTAAATTTTAACGTACCTTGTAAACATGTTTCGACCTATTTTGGGTCATCTTCGGAACTGGTTGTTGTTGGTCTTGGCGACTCTTGTTTCCTGTGAGGATGCGTTCGTAGTGTAGAGTCAAAGAGTGTATGTGTTTTGAAATTGAGTTGTGTGTTGAGAATATCGTTGGGGTGTGTTTTGTGTGTTACATAGCACAAGAAAACGGATACAACCACAACATAATAAACAACATAATACGTAAGACAAAACAAAACCACAAAAAACAGAAGAATACAACACAAACACAAGAATACAAAAAATACATCACACTAACATACGAAACAAAAACACACATAAAATTGCAACCTCATTCAAGGAATTAAATTACAACATCGCATACAGAACAAATAACACTCTACAAAAACATCTCAACACACAATCAACACAAACAAGCAAATACAACCACACAGGCGTATACAAACTCAAATGTAACACCTGCAACAACTTCTACAAAGGACAGACAGGCAGATCATTTTAAACACGTTACAAAGAACACATCACAGCCATAACAAAATTACAAAACACCTCCACATATGCAGAACACATCACAAATGCCAATCACACATACAGAGACATCAACACAGACATGGAAATACTGCACATCCAACCAAAAGCCAGAAACTCAACACACTAGAACAATACGAAATATACAGACACACGAAACACACCCCAACGATATTCTCAACGCACAACTCAAATTCAAAACAGATACACTCTTTGACTATGCACTACGAACGCACCCACACAGGAAACAAAAGGCGCCAACACCAAGAACAACCAGTTCCGAAGATGGCCCAAAATAGGTCGAAACATGTTAACAAGGTACGTTTTACATTTTCAGTCTACTCTTCTCAACCTTTCCTCAAATATATTGATTTTGAGACGACCACCCTGAAAAATTGCCGCAGGTAAGCTGTTCCAGTCTACTATTGTGCGGTTAACAAATTAAAATTTTGCCACGTCCGTTCTTTGTTTTCTACATTTAAACTTCCTAATATGATCTGCCCTGCCTAAATATGATGGTGTTGCTAATCTAGCACTGATGTCGGTCCATGCTTTGTGTCCCATTTGTGCCTTAAACAACTCCCAGTTCCCTGTTCCAACGTGCTTTAGAACTCGTTTCAAACGAGTGAAATTGGTTCTCGATTAGGAGTCGGAACTGGGTATTCTGAATTGCTAACACATGCGCAGATGGTTTAATCTGAAGTTATGGTTAAAATACTTCGAGACTAGGCAGGTTCAAATAAAAAAATAGTCCATCATGAGTGATTTGGAAGGTGTTAGCGATATATTTTACTTGGAATAAAGTTCGGAAGATTAATATAATTTTAATATGAGAAGAAATTCCGAGTTACAACATAACTCCAAAAATATTATTACTTACATGGTATGCTATACGGTTACAAATATAGAACATTAAAATATACTTTTCCCGAAATTTTGAAACTGTTCCTTTTTTAAAAATTCTGAAGTGGAAATTCTATTTATTTTCTTATGAGCCCATTGCTTTTAAGGATATTACATTGTAGGTTTTTATATAATGAAGAAAACTGTTTTATATGCGTTTAGGAAAGTCCAAAACCAATTTTATACATTCATTTGTTCATAGGTTATGACAATATTTGTTAAAAGTTACATGCAAATTTCACTTTCTCTCTGTTTTCCAAGCAGTAACTCAAAAACTTTCACGTATAGAGCTCTATTGTTTTGTACACGTTTATTTCTTACATATAGTAACATGTTACAAATTTCATTGAAATTGAAGGAATCTCAGTTGAAAATGGTGCCACGGTATATTGATTTCACGTGGAATTACTGCAATAGTGAATTTTGCACACCGGTATCACACACAAGACTTCGGAACTTTTAATATTTCGGTTCATAACTCTACAATGACGAAGGAAAAAAAAATCTATGAATATTGGATATTGGGTGAAACTAGCGCTGTGGTAGTTTCGGTGAGTTTGGAAGTAAAAATCGTTGAATTTATAAGGGAGTTTTTGTGATGATGCAGTTAATCGTACAATGCAAGACATATAAAAGCCCAAACTAACCAAACCTAACCTATCAAGAGATTCATATAATATGTATAAGCGGAATACGAAGGAACTACCTCAGCGCTAGTTTAGCCGGATAAAGTATGTTAAATGCCGTACAAAAATTATTGAGTTGAGGAGACTGCATTGCTCCAAAACATGCTGAAGCCAAAACTCACCTAAAATAATGCAGAAGAAACGGCCAACGTCAAATATTAATGGACCTCGTGTATCAAGAAGGCTGTGAAACTGTTTGCTAATTTTTTATAGGTTAAGAGTTTCGTATGGGATGATGATAATAATATTAATAATAATAATAATAATAATAATAATAATAATAATAATATACTCCTTTCATTCATCTAGCCCTGTGGTATGAAATTTGAAACCCATAAATATCAACACATTACAGAGATATGCACTCAGTTACAAGAAACTTGCTAACACTTTATGTGCTTATTTGATTATATTATGCATAAAAATCATAGGTATTATCCTGATATGTGATCTGGGGTATTACAGACATTGGGGGAGTCCACAGCTGTGGAGTAACGGTTAGCGCGTCTGACCGCGAAACCAGGTGGCGCGGGTTCGATTTCCGGTTGGGGCAAGTTATCTAGTTGAGGTTTTTTCTGGCGTTTTCCCTCAACCCAATATGAGCAAATGCTGGATAACTTTCGATGCTGGACCCCGGACTCATTTCACCAGCATTATCACCTTCATCTCATTCAGAAGCTGAATTACCTAAGCTGTTGATAAAGCGTCGTAAAATAACCTACTGAAATTAAAAAGGCATTGGGGGCGTTAGCGTCGCGTTTAAGGCATAACGCTGCAAACTGAAAGGTCGCGGGTTCGATTCCCGATGTAGTCACGGATTTTTTCCATTTATATAATCCCTTGAGCCGCGCTATGTCTCTAGGGTCTATTCAGACCCTAATGGAAAAGAGTACCAGGGGAAATTCCTTGAGGGTAAGGCCCGTAACACACTTGCAGAGTTTTCGCCAGCGAGAAATGTGTTGCGAAAATTAAAAAATTGATAACATGGATTCAAATGGACGTCCACACACTGGAAGAGATTCTCGTTCGAGGCAAAACCTCGCGCCAGTTTCTCGCTGGAATCGGTAGCTCAGCGAATTTTCTTGACACATTTATCAAAGATGTTTGACATTTATACTCTTTATGACGATTGAATGTAGAAAAAGATATCACAGGTGGCGATGAATTGTATTGTTTTTATTTGAAAATGAGGAAAGATGGCTGATAATTGCAGTCAGAAACTTATCGAACTTGTACGATGTCACCCGTAGGCCTATTTATATGATTACACGGGATGAAAACTATAAAAACATGAAACTTAAAGAAGAAATCTGGAGACAAATATCAGATTATCTGAAAATAAATAGAGCTATATTTTATTTTTATGAGATTTAATAGTATTAACATTTGAAATAATGTATCTATATGTCTTAACAGTTTACATAATTTTAATCAGGACATAGCAAAGAATCCTCTATCATATGTATGTATTTATTTACACTGCAAGTGGGCAAGCACCCAGGTGGCAGTGGTATACACAATATAAACAATACAAAATAAAATGATAAGCAATACACAATAAAATTTACAATACACAATACAATTTTACAATACATATACAATTTTATACACAATACAATAAGAATACACAATACAATTTAACACAATAATAATAAAACATAAATAAAATACCTAATTTTACAATACAACCTACATAATTATGTATAGGCCCTACATAAGTTTCAATAGTCTTTAACTTTACTCTCATCTCACTCACTGTAGTGGCACTATGACGCATTTCACTGACACTTTAGCACACATTTCATTGACGCTATAAATTATCACTGATCGGAATTGTTCACTGCACCGTAAAACCATACCTTCACTGACTCACCTCGCTTCACTGATACAACAGTTCAAATAAGTCATATAATTACACCTTCTGCATACTTATAAACAGAACTACATTTAAACTAAACTTTTCTAGTCTAAGGCCCTCTTACACGCTATTTTTAAATAATTTACAATTCAAACCAAGGAAGTAACTCGTCAGGCTAGATAAATACATGTCACCTTAAAAATTAAATGTTAAATGTCACCTTAATTTTAATTTGCACTTTATACACAACTTTTTAAGTTATTCTTGAATCTCCTTAAGGAAGGACAGCCCTCAAAGACCGCTGCAGGTAGGTCATTCCAATCATTTATAGTTCTATTTAAAAATGAGAAAATACCGACGTCCGTTTTCTGTTTCCTACATTTGATTTTAAAATCATGATCGTTCCTACCATAGTACGTTGGCTTTTCTAACCGAGCCGTTATGTCTACCCATGCTTTCTGACCTAGAGGTGCTCTATACAATGATGTTATTCTAGTTTTCCTACGTCTGTTTTCCAAAGTTTCCCATCTAAGTTCTTTTATCGTATCTTTTCCATCTTCTCTTTTACCTTTAACAAATTTAGCTGCCCTATACTGGATTCTTTCTAAGGAATTTATCTGATATATTCTATAGGGATCCCAACATGTAGTTCCGTATTCCATTAACGGTCGCACTGACTTTAGATATGCTATTTCCCTCGATTTGGGGCTAGTCTTTCTCAAGTTTCTGATAATAAAGTGAAGTGCCCTCCATGCTTTACCCGTAACATTATCAACATGCTCTCCCCAAGAAAGTTTGGAGTTTAAATACACTCCTATTTAAATACACTCCTATAATGAATGGCAAAAACTGTGGTCCATTCAACCTGAAATAACGCCTAAACGTATCATCATTCAAGTCGAAACCAGTGTCCAAAACTCGGCCTTATTGTCGTAAGATACAATGTGATTTTCAGATATTTCTGGCTTTAAATTTAGGCCTACTTCCTCTTTTCATTAACAAAATATGTTCATGTAACTCCATTTCCTCATCATCTGAATGCTCAGATTCAACATAGCGTTCGTACGTAATTTGTAAAGTACGACAATATACTTACAGGTTATATATTTAAGTACGACAATATACGTAAATACATAACCTAAAATATTTCCCCCAACGAGTGATTACTATAATCAGATAAATGCTTTCTGCATGAAGGCAGTGCATAGATGATCATAGCGAGGTGTGATCTGTGATAGCGAGAACTCGCCAAAGTGTGTGGAGGAAGGCTCTTCGCCTCTTTCTCGCAACACATTTCTCGCTGGCGAAAACTCTTCAAGTGTGTTACGGGCCTAAAGGCGGCCATTGTCTGTAAAGATGGGAACCTTCACCTCTCGCCACCCTCTGGGCTGATTTTGCCTGTCAAGGGGTTGACTTTATCATAAACATTATGCGTGAAGAAATATCTTTTTAATTGACATGTGAACTGGTTTCTGTTATTCGATTCTTCTTTAGTGTCTTCAATATTAACCTAATGATAAGGCTTTGCAGTCTCTCATAATCCACAAAAACGTTAGAACGGTATGAAATATTGTTGGTTTAATCCTGGTTGGAAAATCTACTGTTTAGGGTCTAAATTGAAGTCTTGAAATAATTAGAATAATTTCCTTTTGTAATTTTATTACTTTCTGTGAAACAATCTATATTGATGCCTCCATTTTAAATTATTTTCCGAGTTGGTGATAAAACCTAGTGATACCAAGTCATGTAAATTGTGACCATAATCCATTTGCACCATTCACACACAAACACACACACACAGACACGTCACTACTTATGTATATTATTTGCTGATTTCATTAATAAATATTTTACAATAATTTTAATTAATTACTAATAGGCTACTAATTTTATTATACATTTACTTGAGGTAGGCCTGCTATATAATATATGGTACTGAAATATGAAGTAAACACGGACCATAATATCCGCGATATGGCTGCGGATTAATACCGCTACCTAACTGTTACTGACATTCCAAATACAAGTATATCTAGTGCGTAGGTCTTCATTTTGAAACTTGGCCCTTCTTTCGATCCAGCATACAATAATTTAAGTCTAGCAGATATCCGAGATATGATGCACTAATAATTCCACTTTGTTACTATTTTTTATAGCTGATGCATTATGAGTGCAATGCACCAACACACAGTAAACACATGTCTACATTAAAAGCAAGCATCTATTCTAAAATAGTCACTGATTGCAATAGGAGACCGTGTCAAATACTTAGATCAGTTTCTGTCTAGGCTATGTCAGTTTAGCTAAATGACTATCAAAGTCAGCCTGTTCTCTTCTGGCAGGCTGAGTGATGCATAAGATTGACTACTGATATATTTCTTCTTTGGTTTGAAGAACATAATATATAATCGATATACAAGTCTATCTCTGTTTGGCCTGACTGTCCCAGTTTAATATTTTCGGACTCATACTAATTTCTATGGCCTCCAGATTATATATAATATTTCGCTCCATTGCAGGTGGTAAAAATCTTGCACCAGTGTGAGATAGAACTCTCTTGCATTCTTTTCAACAAATTTAAAAACTTTCTTTAATTTTCTTGTTCTACCTGTAAAGATATGGGAATTATATTCCAATAGACGTCCAGGTAGACAGTTGGCAAAGCAGCTGGCTAATGACTGGAAGGTCTGAGGTTCGATGATTGTGATGAGATTTTCTCGCGACCAAACTTGCAGAATGCAAATCAAGATTTCAGGTATAACTCCCTGTAAAGTTGATTTGAATAATTTCGAGGAAAAATTGTTCCGGAGCCGGGTATCGAACCCGGGACCTTTGGTTTAACGTACCAACGCTCTACCACTCTACCTACCTCGAAATTATTCAAATCAACTTTACAGGGAGTTATACCTGAAATCTTGATTTGCATAATACACGTCACTGTTCGTTAACAGAAAACCACAATTTAAGTCACACAGAGTTAGTGTGCACTCGAAGTTGGTTGCTTGACGGTTGTCAGCCCACTTTGAAGTCTGTGGATATAGAGGGAAAAATTGGATCGGTGTCGGTTAGAGTTCCCGGGTAGCTCAGTGGTAGAGCGTTGGTACGTTAAACCAAAGGTCCCGGGTTCGATACCCGGCTCCGGAACAATTTTTCCTCGAAATTATTCAAACTTGCAGAATGTCCCCGAGGGTAGCTCATCTCCTGTAAAATGAGTACCGTGTCTTTCCCACGTGTCGGAGCGTGGTGCATTCTTGTGCCGAGATCAGAGAATACATGCGGCTGTACCTCTGTGCACCCATCATATGTATAGGAGTACCTTTAATTTTTATATATTTCATTGACTATATTTTATTTTTTCCATGCAAATTCTCACTGATGCAAGGATGCGGTTATGCAACATATGTACAGAAAAACCAGTACATAATATAGAGTGAAACAAGCTTTTATCATAGGTTTGTCCCTGCAAGAAATTCAGAACGCTTTTCGAACTAATATCGAACTTTTTTCGACGCATGCGCCACTTGTGTACGGTGTCAGAAGTAGTTCGCGATTTTGCCTTGTTGGAACGTTTCTTGAACTGTTCTTTCACGGCCTTCGGAATTTCTTCTCATATTAAAATCATATTCATCTTCCGAACTTAAAATATATCGCTATTATCTTCCAACTCACTCATGATGGACTATTTTTTTATTTTAACCTGTCTAGTCTCGAAGCATTTTATTCAGATTAAACCATCTGCGCATGCGTCAGCAGTTCAGAATTCCCAATTCCTGCTATTAGTCGACAACCAATTCATTCGTTGCGAACAAGCCCCTACAGTCTCGGCTGCGCGAAACGAGGAAACCGGGGCAAATTGAAAGCTGCGCTTGCAGCCATATTGTTGGAGAGCAGACAAATAATAGCAGTGCGTAAATCACGCAATTTAACGCTGTGATGATCTAAAATTGACATATTATGGCCATTTTCGACGTTTAACGTAAAATTAGGACGAAATAAACATATTCAAAGTTTCATTGATATGTGTTAGAACATTAAAGAAAAGAAAATACGTATGCAGCAATTTATAGAAAACATACTGATACATCCATAAATAGGCCTACACAATACACATTATAGATTGTATAATTTTACGATAATCAGCAAATTGTTAGGTTTCAGAGAATCTAAAATTATATTAACAAATTAACTCTTAGATCACAAGACATAAATATATGCACCTTGATTACACAAGTTCTTGTTATAATCAAATTCCTAAGTGAAATAAATATGCGATAATCAGTATAGACTTGTTAAGTTTTAGAGAATCAAAAATAAATTATATTACCGGTACTTTTAGACCACAGGACATAGGTAATCTGGCAAAATATAATATGCGAAGGTAGCCAAATTACATTGAATTCATTCTTCAATTAATGAAGGGAATGCTAACAATTATAAAAGTATCGGTACCTAATACATTGCAAACAATAGGTAACGTGAAGACCTAAAAACTAAACAATCACTTTATGCAAGATAAAAAAAAACACATACTTTTTATGTGTGGATTTTTACATATTGTATTTTTATTTTAAATAAATAAAATAGATATATTATCACTGCTTGCGGAATGATGGTACATAATTTTTATGCACATATGCAATATCAATAAGATGCCATTCCTTGCTTTTGTTAATAAAATATATCCGGCAAAATGTAAAAGAGTTATTTATAGGTGAACTCTGAATCATAAATTCACAAAGTAGGCTTAGCTATTATAGCGATTTATTTATTTATTTATTTATTATCTGTATATTTATGTATCCATATATGGATCTTGAATGAAAGTTTATTATCTTGCAGATAAATTCATTTACATAATAAAAACAAAAGTTATCTTTCCACTAATGTTTTAACATCTGATGTGTAAGTCTAAATAATTCACTCAGTGGGATTTCTCTATAGTCTGATATACCTGTAGTCCTGTACTGACAATTAAATATTCTTTATTGTCGTAAACTACTGATTGATTTTTAATGATATTGATATTGTAACAACAGAGATAATATTATATTTGATTTTTAATGATACTGATATTGTAACAGCAGAGATAATATTATATCGTACCTTTTGCAAATAGCTTGGAAAATTAAACAGGGATGGTATTATCGCCGCGCTCTCATGGTTAACATTCGGCAGGTCTTTGAGCGGCCTCATGCGTTCGGCAGGTCTTTGAAATTTAATTGTATTATTGTTTTCAATTTCTTGTGTCGCCGCTCAATCACTCGCCTGAATTTCAATAATGCAACCAATAAGTGCTTCAATTATTATTAAATGACACTTACTTGTCTAATCCACATAGACTAAACCCGAGGTTGCAATGTCTTGTGCTGAGGACGAACATTAAGGTATGTGATTAAAAATTATTATTAAAGAGTTATTATTAGGAGTTAAGAAAGCCAACGTACTCGTATATGAAATAATAATAATAATAATAATAATAATAATAATAATAATAATAATAGCCATTTAACAATATAACAAACTAATGCTTATTCTAATTGAGAAAGTAGACGTGACAACGTGACGCTTAGAGTGAAACCTACAGAGCAACAATCGGTCGGCAAAATTATTTTTTTAAAGCACACCTCACGTTATTGTATGATGCCGACATGTTAAACATGAGTCCGCGGCGATAATATATATTTCAAAATTATATTGCCATTACTTTCACACTGTTCACTAAAAACACCCGAGACAAAACAAAGGACAGATATGACAATCGTGTTTACCGCTCTATTTCTACCAGTAGCATGGCGGCGTAAACATGCGCAGACTGGTTTCAATTTTGGACAGCACACCAGCGCTCTGTGTGAGTCTAGTATACTATTATAACGTCTTTGGTTGCGAACGAGTTCTAAAGCAAGTTGGAACAGGGACCTGAGAGTTCAGAATCGATTCTCAGTCGATAGCACACTGAGCTACTGCCACAGTCTAATAGATACAGTCACGCAACTCATACGTATAAAATATGCCAACATTTGACAGCTGGCGCGACAGTAGCCCTCTAGCGGCAGGCAAGTTAAAAGTGTGCACACGACATATGATAACATATCAGGAGACGGGTTTTGCGTAATTTATTTTATATTTTTATGCTATACAATAAGTGTATATGGTTCTTATTAATTCTACTTTAGAATCCTGGAAGAATTTCACACGCAGTTAATCTACAAGTTTCAGAAGCTGGTAATAAACGTAATTCTTTCTGCTCCTTACAACTGAATCATGGCCCTGATCTCGTATCATGGTTTGAAATGATATAATTGTTCGTTGCGTGGTCGGTTAATTCAATTCATTCCTAAATATATTTATGAATCATTGGAACTTTGTATTTCCTGTGAGAAGAGTAAAAATTACGTAGCAGCTTCAAAATTGTAGGGAATATCTCGTAGGGTACATCGCGCGGTGAACTCCTCTCCCTATTTCCTGAGAATTAACGATTTTGCATACCGCAAATTGGGGTAAACTCGGCCGCTGAGGTAAACTTGAAAATAAAGAAAAGGGAGGATTTAAACATTAATATGAAATGCATTATTTTTCCATTTCTTAACAACCGGTATTTCCTTTATTATTTTGAGTCACAAATAGTGCTGATGTTATGGTTTAAATTTTTATGGCAAGTTTACCGCATTTTACATTACATTTCCAGTTTTCACACATAATGCCCAATTTTAACATATCCTACCTATAAATACGTAATTTACATGCACTTACTGTTAATATGACGTAGGTGAGAACAAATAAATGAACACACAATTTTGTTGAAAAAATTGTAACTTCAATTAACTCAGAAAATGTAGGCCTAATTTTATTTTCAGAGCAGAAGTGGTGTAAGTCAAAAATGGGTAATGAGGGTTAAAGTAAACATTCTGTAAAATACATCGCAAAGCGGCAGTTAATATTGAATGTATTTAAACTATTAATAGTCAGTGAATAGCACGAAGGATATATTAATTGCTACTTTGCGCTGTATTTTACAGAATTTTTACTTTAAACCTCATTACCTGATTTTGACTTACACCACTTCTGCACTGAATGGCTCAAATAATCACTGGGAATGTAAAATCAACACCAATAACAGTCATGCAAATTATTACAGAAAAGATTGCTTTTTATATTAAATTTAAAAAGGCTCTTTTATTTCTTGAGAACTTAATACGTCTGCCACATGAATCTACACGAACACATCAGAAATTTATCGACACAGTTTGGATTTATTCAAGGAGTGAATATTTTGCTAAGGGATTACTATACTCCATGAATTCTTGCAAAATTAACACCATGATACCTACTTGAATGCTATATAACATTCAACTTTTGAAAATATAAAGAAAAAACACGAATACAAAAATTATGGAATTACTTGCATTAAAAACTGTAGATGTATTACCCAAAATCGGAATGGTTACACATTTACACATATGATCTCTGCAAAAAAATAATATACTGTAACAGGTATTTACTTTGTTTTTATTTAAACTGTTCTTCCTGACATACAAATAGGTAACTGATAAGTAATAAAATAATGTTTTATAGAACAATACGTAGGCTACCTACAACGTGGATTATTGGTTATGACTGAGTTATGGTTTTCTTTTGGTCTTTAGGGAATCTGAAAAAACAAATTCGGAGATTTAAACTTGTTGTTACTGCAATTTTCGTCATTGCACACATTGCCTTTATTCCGACGCATGATTAAAACGTTATTATAACAGCTTGCATCCCTTTAAAGCATGTGCTGGCTGTATCAATCCTATGACCAGTGCCTTGCCTGCCGCTTGGGCGCTACTGTCGCGAATGTTGGCAAAAAAGTGTTGAAGTTGCGCGACTGTATCTATTAGACTGTGCTACTGCGCATGAACAGGGAGTTCGGAATCGATTCTGAACCATGCTGGAACAAGCCTCATGTACATTTCTATACACACATTCCCTCTTATGTGATATATTCCCATAAACCAGGCGTCTCAAGGCCAACGCATAAAAGTTGTTACAGAGAGCAAATGTAGATAGCGTAGTCAGCTGAAGAGATAAGCGCAGTACCCAAGGATAGCCGATCGCTGATTCCGCTTACAAGCATGAGCGAGCTAAGTTGTAACTGTCGCGGAGAAATTCCACAAAGCTGCACTTTTGAGCTGTACTGTCACAATAGACGGTTGTTTTCGGAAGGAATAAAATTTCTTAAGTAGTTTGCAGTAATAATAATAATATATATTATTATATAATAAATTTATTTTCTAATTATATATTAATGAGTAAAAAGAAGACATCTGAAGCATGAAGAACCATACATGTTACCTAATTATTTAAGCACAAGGAACTGGCCACTCTATCCCATTATCTCCTGGCCTAGTTGCCTCATAAGTGGTGTCTTATTGGTATCACTTGTGAGGGTCAGACCTGTCTTCGGACAGTTGACTGAACAACAATACTTCATTTCCAGTAAATGGTTTTTGGTATTTCTCTTTTTTTTTTAGTTTATATTATATTTAATAAAATAAGGTTCAATTAAATAATAATAATTAAATTACATTTAAACTTGTTCTTGTTAAAGTACGTATTCTTAAGATACGTCAATAATATGTTTCGTAATGTTTTCAATCATTAAAAATAACCAAAACATCTTAGAAATTCACAATTATTTTAAATTAGAGCTATTCGAATTTTAAATCTGGTCTCAAATTCTTTTCTCTAGTCCTTCAGTACTTCATTATATTTGTTACACTGGTCTTGATTCAAATTAGGTAACAATTTTAGATTAATAAAATGGTAACAGTTATCCACT
>JAJSOF020000041.1:21707132-21734575 GCA_025594305.2 Periplaneta americana
GCTGGCTGTATCAATCCTATGACCAGTGCCTTGCCTGCCGCTTGGGCGCTACTGTCGCGAATGTTGGCAAAAAAAAGTGTTGAAGTTGCGCGACTGTATCTATTAGACTGTGCTACTGCGCATGAACAGGGAGTTCGGAATCGATTCTGAACCATGCTGGAACAAGCCTCATGTACATTTCTATACACACATTCCTCTTATGTGATATATTCCCATAAACCAGGCGTCTCAAGGCCAACGCATAAAAGTTGTTACAGAGAGCAAATGTAGATAGCGTAGTCAGCTGAAGAGATAAGCGCAGTACCCAAGGATAGCCGATCGCTGATTCCGCTTACAAGCATGAGCGAGCTAAGTTGTAACTGTCGCGGGAGAAATTCCACAAAGCTGCACTTTTGAGCTGTACTGTCACAATAGACGGTTGTTTTCGGAAGGAATAAAATTTCTTAAGTAGTTTGCAGTAATAATAATAATATATATTATTATATAATAAATTTATTTTCTAATTATATATTAATGAGTAAAAGAAGACATCTGAAGCATGAAGAACCATACATGTTACCTAATTATTTAAGCACAAGGAACTGGCCACTCTATCCCATTATCTCCTGGCCTAGTTGCCTCATAAGTGGTGTCTTATTGGTATCACTTGTGAGGGTCAGACCTGTCTTCGGACAGTTGACTGAACAACAATACTTCATTTCAGTAAATGGTTTTTGGTATTTCTCTTTTTTTTTTAGTTTATATTATATTTAATAAAATAAGGTTCAATTAAATAATAATAATTAAATTACATTTAAACTTGTTCTTGTTAAAGTACGTATTCTTAAGATACGTCAATAATATGTTTCGTAATGTTTTCAATCATTAAAAATAACCAAAACATCTTAGAAATTCACAATTATTTTAAATTAGAGCTATTCGAATTTTAAATCTGGTCTCAAATTCTTTTCTCTAGTCCTTCAGTACTTCATTATATTTGTTACACTGGTCTTGATTCAAATTAGGTAACAATTTTAGATTAATAAAATGGTAACAGTTATCCACTGAAACTTGCAACTCCCACAATTTCACTTTCCCTATGAAAGTTTTTATTTCTTCATACATTTGCGGTAATAAGGACATTCTTTCGTCGGAGATGGAGACAACATCGTAGCGATTGCAGATGTTTATTCAAACGTCGCGGTCAATGACGTCATCCGGAGATACACGAACTGCTCCGCATCTTGTTCCACTCTTACATTAAAAAGAGAGAGAGAGAGAGAGAGAGCGGAGGAAATGCTCAGAGAAGGCCCTATTGAGACGTCTGCCATAAACTGTGTATTGTTATCGGCACAGTACCGTAGTATTTTGTTTCGAAATTATATTTCTTAGTATGGACTTTTAATATAATAAGATCAATAGATGTAATATAATGAAAATAATAATCCTATAGGGGAAAGTTTAAAGCGGGCATCGTGAAACCAACAACAAGGTAGATGTTAGGGCGGTATCATATAGTGGTGTGGGATGTGGCTATGTATTAGAAAAAATAATGAGGATGTGAAAGTGATCGAGATGGAACTTCGAGAATTTCTCGCAGTGAGTAATGTTTAATGTTAACTTTTTAGTTCTGTGCGGAAGTAACTCTTCAGAGCCACTCAGTGTCCCAAGAAAGCTCAATACTTGATGAGCAGTATGATCTTAAGATGTTAAAAAAATCTGTTGCTTTTTCCGACCATTGCAGGGTGGGCATGAGTTGTAATACAGAATATGTTATTTATGTTAAGGGGAGAGGATGGCATTTTTTTTTTTTTAATTTTTCCTATTTGGTTTAAATATTAATTTTTTTGTATGTAGAGAACTCATAGCTGTGACAACTCAACCAAATAAAAATATAAAAAAAATATTTGGGGGCCCAAATTAAAAAAAAAAAATATACCCAATGCAGGATTGTACTAAAACCGATATAATCTAAACCGCTTTTAAAGATAGATTCAAAACAGTTTTTGCAATGTATTTGCAAAACATATTCTACAAACTGTCTGTAACAGAATTTTGATATTAGTCTCTACGTTTGTAAAATAAACAATTAAAATTTAATAACAATTTTCTGATTTCCTTTCTTGCAAACGGACGTATTTTTTAAATTAAATCAATTAACAAAATTCTGGTACAGAGAAAAGTTTCCTAATGGTCTAAAGAATGTGTGTTCTAAATTTCATGCATGTATATTTAATAGTTCAGAAATTATATCCATTTTTCTCTGGCAATGTAGCAAAAAAATGAAGTTACTGGAAACCGATAAAAGTGGGCGGGTGATTTAAAAATCCATAGCGCAGGAAGTTTAAAAATGGCGACTCAACATCCGATAAGGGCACAAATACCCACAAAATGTTATGCTATGCATTCCACACGTATCACAGAGTGTTTTAAAGATTTTTTTTTCAAAATTTACTCATTTTTTACCAAAAATACCATCCTCTCCCCTTAACGTTCTGATTTTCGAACTAGCTTATAAATTCAGTTTCAATGTCTACTCCATGGGTTGTGCCATCAAGAGATACCAAGGAACACAGTTCTTCATAAATACGGTCGTTGTCACAATAGCGCTCAACTATTGCTAGGCGTCAAGAGCGACACTAAGTACAACAGGTTGTCTGTTATACCCACACATCTTCAGCCATATCAGTAATGCTTCTCGAATCCGAGAGAATTCTGTTTGTTTATTTGGCAAATCGTTAAACAGAATTTCAGCACTACTCAAATAAGTTTCCTAGAATATTCTCCATTTGTGTCTGTGAAGTAGCAGTTAGCGAAACCAGGTGGCCGCGTTCGATTCCCTGTCAGGGCAAGTTACCTGGTTGAGGTTTTTCCGGGGTTTTCCCTCAACCCAATATAAGCAAATGCTGGGTAACTTTCGGTGCTGGACCCCGGACTCATTTCATTGTCATTATCACGTTAATCACATTCAGACGCTAAATAACCTAAGATGTTGATAAAGCGTCGTGAAATAACCTACTACAAAATTCTCCATTACAATTGAATTGTAGTGGCTTCGGAATATTTAAACATATATTGATATTTGGTTTTATTGTGTCTTTCTATATTTGACGTATGGCACACGACAGTTTTACAATATTGTGAATTTTATTAGTAACAACAATGTAATTTATTCGTCACAACAATAATTCCTTTCTACAATTCACCTTAAACGCTCTTGTCAACAATTGGATCTTCACTCAACACAGTATTCGTTATAGCACTCCACCGACGACAATGACAATTTACTTGGACTATTACGCACAACAATGAACTGTTAATCTTAACTAATATTTACAAAGCACTATTTACAAATCAGAACTACCAGTTTTCAGTTCACAGTTCTTCTATCTCAGTCACTCGAGTTCACGGTATCTCGAACCACAGACCTTCAGAGACAGTTCACTGTACTCGAACTCAGGTCCCTCCAACTGCGGTCCACTGCACTCGAACTCAGGCCTTCGGATGCTGACGCAGATGCGGACGCACACTCGAGTCGAACTCCGGCTGGCTTGCTTGCTCTGGCTTTCTCACTGACTGAATAACTGAAAACTGGAAACTCTGCTCTAGTTCGCTGGCGCTTCTTCTTTTATAGCAAAATCATAGTTGCGAGAAATTTCTACAGGTGTGTAGAGAATTATCTCGATATCTCCACTTCGACGGACTTCTGGAATAGTCGAGAAGATCGTTCCACATTCACTGCGTTAAGTAGCAGCTGCGCGCGAAGCCTTCCCTCGCATGTAGGCTCCTTTCCCTTTCCCCGTGAAGCCCGCGCGATATGCTCTCTCTCGCGGGACGCTGGTCGTGAGTTCGAATCTCACGTCGCTGTCACATTGCTCCCTCCTTAGGGCTGCTCGTCCCGGGCAGTCCCTTGGTAGGCTGCTAATCGGTCCAGATGCACCACCATCATCTTCCCTCGAGGTTGTCGCTGGATGCGGTACACCACGTCGTTGATCCGGGTCACCACGCGGTATGGTCCATCCCAGGCACGCTGCAGCTTTGGTGATTTCCCTTTGGTCCTGGTAGGTCGATACAGCCACACCAGGTCGCCCTCCTGGAATCCTGCAGAGTTGGCTAATCTGTCGTAGCGCACCTTCATCCTGTCGCTGGCCATCTTGAGGTGCTCTCTGGCCAGTTGGTGAACTCCATTCAACTTCTCGGTGAGTTCTGCCACATAGTCAGTCGCTGGCTGGTCGGCGCTGGGTGGCGTGCCAAACAGCAGATCACAGGGCAGGCGCAGCTCTCTCCCGAAGACCATGTTTGCCGGTGTCATCCCTGTTGTATCGTGGACCGAAGCTCTGTAGGCCAAGAGGAACAGTGGAACTCTGGCATCCCAGTCTCGCTGATGGTTGGACACCACCTTCCGCAGGTGCTCCTCCACGGTTTTGATGTATCGTTCCACCATGCCGTCGGACTGTGGGTGGAGGGGAGTGGTCCTGGTTTTATGCACCCCCAGACGCTCGAACAATTCTCCCATCAGGTTGGATTCGAAGTTGCGCCCTGATCGCTATGCAATTCCCGGGGCACCCCGAATCGGCAGATGAAGTTGTCAAGGAGCGCGTCGGCCACCGTCGAAGCCTCTTGGTTGGGAATCGCGTACACCTCTGGCCATTTTGTGAAGTAATCCATGGCGACTAGCAGGTAGCGGTTCCCGCGATCCGTGACCGGGAACGGTCCAGCAACATCAATGGCGATCCTCTCAAAAGGAGCTCCCACGTTGTACTGCTGCATGGCTCCCCTGCTGCGGGTCCTTGGTCCGCGACTGGCTGCACAGGTGTCGCATCTTCGGCACCATTGTTCCGTGTCGGTTCTCTGATGCAACCAATAGAACCTCTGCCTTAACTTGTCCAGCGTCCTCTTGGCTCCCAAGTGGCCTCCAGTCACTCCAGCATGAGTCTCCTCCAGCACTTCCTTCACCTTGCTCCTGGGCAGGACAAGTTGTTCTATGCGGGTCCTTCCATCGGCCGACTCCCAAATCCTCTTCAGGATACCGTCCTTGACAGTGAAGGATTCCCACTGGGCCCAGTAGCTCTTGTAAGTGGTGCTACGGTTGGCGATATCGGCCCATACTGGTCTCTGGCCGGACTCCACATCACGCAGTAGCTGTCCAATGTTTGGGTCCTCCAGCTGCTCCTCCTTATGGCGGCGTTATCCCATCCTGGGCTCGGATGGGCGGCAATTGCTCGGACTTTGTGGGCGCCATCCCGCTCTTCCACTTTCAGGCAGTGTTTGCAGCCATCCGGGCACGGACGTCGTGATAAGGCATCAGCGTTGGAATGTTTCTTCCCTTGGCGGTGTTCGGAGGTGAAGTTGTACTCCTGCAGTCGTTGAACCCAACGGGCGGTCTGCCCCTCCAGATTCTTGAAGCCCAATAGCCAGGTGAGTGCAGAATGGTCTGTCCTCAGATGGAATTCCTGGCCATACAAATATTTGTGGAAGTGCTTCAGGGCTTCCACAATGGCAAGAAGTTCTCTACGCGTTACACAGTAGTTTCTCTCAGCCTTGGATAGTGTTCGGCTGAAGTAGGCAATCACCCTCTCTTGCCCGTCCTGTTCCTGAGAGAGTACTCCGCCGATGCCTACGTTGCTAGCGTCCGTGTCGAGCGTGAACTTCCTTCCAGGGATGGGATATCCCAGTACAGGAGCAGTGCAGAGCGCCTCTTTCAGCGACTGGAAGGATGACTCCGCCTCGTCTGTCCACTGGAATTGTCGTTTCTCCTCGGTCAGCTGGGTTAGAGGCTTAGTGATGTTGGCGTACCCAGCTACGAACCTTCTGTAATAAGTACAGAGGCCGAGAAAGCGGCGCAGCTCCTGCTTGTCCCTCGGTCTCGGCCATCCTCTTACGGCTTGTAGCTTCTCCGGGTCCGTGGCCACCCGTTGGTCCCTACTACGTGTCCCAAGTAGTTGACCTTCTTCTGGAATAGATGACATTTCTTCGGGTTCAACTTCAGCCTGGCTTGTCGCAGTCTCTCGAACAGCTGTTCAACAGCTCAGGTTCAACAGCTGTTCGCCGAAAATCTTGCCCACCACGATGACGTCATCAAGGTACAGCAAACAGGTGTCGTATGTCAGGCCTCTCATTACGGACTCCATTAGTCTCTGGAATGTAGCCGGAGCGTTGCAGAGGCCGAACGGCATAACGGTGAACTGCCATAGTCCCTGGCCTGTAGAGAATGCCGTTTTCTCCTTATCCTCCGGATGTAGCGCCATCTGCCAGTATCCTGACTTGAGATCCAACGTCGAGAACCACTCTGCTCCGGCCAGGGTGTCCAAGGGTTCGTCAATTCGTGGAAGGGGGAAAGCAGTCTTTCCTGGTGACGTCATTCAGTCTTCTGTAGTCCACGCAGAAACGCAGGTCCCCATTCTTCTTCTTCACCAGCACCACAGGTGATGACCAAGGGCTGTCGGATTCCTCGATGACCCCTCTTGCTTTCATGCCCTCCAGTTGGCTGTCAATCTCCCTCTGTTTAGCTAGAGGGACGCGTCGAGGAGGTTGTCTGATTGGGCGAGCATTTCCGGTGTCGATGCGGTGCTGAACTTTCTCCGTTCTCCCGTAGTCATTTTCAGACAGACTGAACACGTCCTGAAATTCTGTCAGTAGATCGTGGACTTGTCTTCTTTCTCTTTGCTTAAATTCGCCGGCAATTCTCGAGCCAGCTCTTTCAGTGATGGGTCTAGATCTGGATGTGGTCGGTGACACTCCTCGTTTTCTGCCAGAGACGTCACAGACACCACCGGCTCGACGCTACCTAGTACAGTTCCACTAGGCACCTCCTTGTCCCGATTGGTGACATTCAGGACCCTCACCGGTACCACCTTCTGATTCGGGAGTAGGGATCTGGCCACATAAAGCCCATCTATCGGAGTTGTTTGCGAATCGAGGAGCAGGTTTCTCTTCGGCTGTCCGTCCAGTCTTGCCGTCACCACTATCTCGCAGCCTGCCGGGATTGTCACATGACTCTCAAGGTGAGTCTGCTTGCAATGGGTTGGTCTTCGACGTCCCTCAGGAACACTTCATCCTGACCAAACCGCAGGATACGGCGCCTGACATCCACCGTTGCATCGAAGATCCGCATGGCGTCGAGTCCCAGGATGACGTCTTCAGTGATGTTGGCGACGAACACCCACATCTCCAGTCTCCTCTTTCCCAATGTCAGATCCAGGAAAACCTCTTTTTGGATGGGCAGGTTCTCGCCTGAGGCAGTACGTAGCTCATACCGGCGCAGCGGCGTCCTCCCAGGTAGGCCACGCACGACTTCCGGTCTGGCGATAGTGAGCGACGCCCCGGTGTCTACCAGTACTCTGCATGGGCGGCCTCTTATCCATCCGTCAGCAATCAGCCCATCGTCGCATCTTCTGTTAACCGTCTTCAAGATCAGCCGAGGGGATGGTGATGACGGCGCCGACGTGCCCCTCGTCGCATCGGCCCCTTTTAGTTTTCCTGTTTGTGACCAGATCGGTCACAGTCCCTCCTCAGGTGTCCAGGCTCGCCGCAGGACCAGCAGGTGGGCACTCCTCGTCTTCGTCGCTCGGGTGATTTCGGTTGACGTTCCTCGACGTCGGCCGCCGCGACGCTCCTAATCCGGTGCGATGCCGAGACGTTCGCCGTCAACTTGGCTGCCTCCATCCTGAGGGCCGCCGCCAGAGCTGCATTGATGGTGCGATGCTCTGCCAAGAGTAGCTGTTGCTTTATTTCCGGGTCTCGAACTCCGCTGCCGAAGGTGTAGGCCGCCTCTCCAGCGATGAAGTCATTAGGTAGGCCCCTGAGCGCCTTATGGGCCAGTTGTTCCACCGCCATCGCGAATTCTTGCAGGGACTCGCCTGACTGTTGGACCCTCGTTTTTAGTTGGGTCCTAAATGTTGCAGCAAGTTGATGGTCACCATAACGTCCCTCCAGGGCCGCCATTATCTCAGCGGCTGTCCCATCTTCTGGAACGCTGTGAAGAATCTCCGACGCCTGTCCTTGAAGCGCGGTCAGCAACTGAGTAGTCTTCTCCGCTGGGGTCCAGCCATTATGTGCTGCGGTGGCCTCGAACTGGCGACGGAATATCGCCCAAGACGTCGTACCGTCGAACTTCGGCGTCTTGACGTTGTGATGTCTGGCTGAAGGAGATGATTCCGCAGAGCCACTATATGGAGTCCTCAACTCTGTGGCCGCTTCTTGCATGGCACGTCGAACCTCCTCGGCAACTATCTGTTTTTGTTCTCTATCCTGGCGATCCACCAACGCGAGAATGTGCTTGTTTTCTTCAGCATGTCGGTCCATCAACGTGAGTATGTGCTTGTTTTCTTCAGCATGTCTGTCCATCACCTCACTCGTCTTGTCCAGCAACTCGCTCGTCTGCTCTTGACGACGCTCTAGATCGCGGATTTTGCCGTCGAAATGGTCTACCTCCTGTCTCAATTCGGTTACTGTCTCGTTTATAGTTGTAAAATTCTTGTTTAGGTTGTCAAGATCGGCTTTGAGTTCGTCTTTCACGATGGCGACAATTCCATCTACGTGGGCTGAAACGCTTTCAATTTGCGTAGTGACGTCATCTTTCACTCCGCTTATGTCACTTTTCATCTCCGTTTTCACTTCACTTATGTCGCCTTTCACTTCACTTATATCGTTCTTGACCTCACTGATGTGCTTGTTCATGTCGTCTTTCATTTCTGCTTTTACTGCACTTATGTCGTTTTTCATTTCAGCTTTCATTTCCGCGATGGCTTGCAGGATTTGCTGTAGGTTCTCCATTGTCGATAATATCCCACTTCTGACACCAGTGTGAATTTTATTAGTAACAACAATGTAATTTATTCGTCACAACAATAATTCCTTTCTACAATTCACCTTAAACGCTCTTGTCAACAATTGGATCTTCACTCAACACAGTATTCGTTATAGCACTCCACCGACGACAATGACAATTTACTTGGACTATTACGCACAACAATGAACTGTTAATCTTAACTAATATTTACAAAGCACTATTTACAAATCAGAACTACCAGTTCTCAGTTCACAGTTCTTCTATCTCAGTCACTCGAGTTCACGGTATCTCGAACCACAGACCTTCAGAGACAGTTCACTGTACTCGAACTCAGGTCCCTCCAACTGCGGTCCACTGCACTCGAATTCAGGCCTTCGGATGCTGACGCAGATGCGGACGCACACTCGAGTCGAACTCCGGCTGGCTTGCTTGCTCTGGCTTTCTCACTGACTGAATAACTGAAAACTGGAAACTCTGCTCTAGTTCGCTGGCGCTTCTTCTTTTATAGCAAAATCATAGTTGCGAGAAATTTCTACAGGTGTGTAGAGAATTATCTCGATTTCTCCAATTCGACGGACTTCTGGAATAGTGGAGAAGGTCGTTCCACATTCACTGCGTTAAGTAGCAGCTGCGCGCGCAGCCTTCCCTCGAATGTAGGCTCCTTTCCCCTTTCCCCGTGAAGCCCGCGCGATATGCTCTCTCTCGCGGGACGCTGGTCGTGAGTTCGAATCTCACGTCGCTGTCACAATATGTATAACATAAGGCACAAACAGTACGAATATTTTGTTGTATGAATCCAAATTCATTTGTCAGGAGTCTTCAAACATGTGTTTACGAAATTTTGCCTTTTTTGAGTCATTTTAACGGCATTGTTACTTAATAATATCAATTTTCATGTAACGTTCCATGGATCGTACTGGCTTGAACATGCGACAGTTTACAGCTAGCTCAGAGAACTGAGGTGGTTAGGAGAAGGGGGAGGATAGGACGAAAATAGAACTTCGTTAAGGACAAACATTATTGCTTCACACTCAGTTTCCATCAGACTTCTAATCTTTTGTCCAACGTTCAACAACTTTTATTTTCAAGGGAAGTAAATTCAGAAATAACGTTAAAAATTTCGATTTATTTTTAAATTAAAATTTCATTTTTATGACTTCTTAGTTACTGTATTACAATTCACTTACTGTGCCATTGAAAATGGTTTCAAGTGCCATTTTTGGCAGTCATGCTATAGATTGCCGACGCCTGTTTTAGTATTTCTCAGGAACATAACCTCAATGTCTCCAGCGCCGTATTGCAACAAGTATTCTTGCATCCTTCCTGAGTCCTCTTATTTAGATGAAATTTTCTTTCTTCAATTAATCAATTTATATCAATACACCATATTGTACTTTATTATACTCTGATTCTGTATACAGAAAATTTATGTAATCAGTTAATTAATAGATTTATACTAGTATTAGGAAATATGTTGATTGTACATACCTGACCTATTTTAATTCTTTATTGTCATACGGCATAACTTTTTGGGGAATATCTAACCATTGTTCCAGAATATTTCAAATTCAAAAGAAAGTCATAAGAATTATGTTAAATCTTCCCAGCAACACGAGCTGTAGATCTTATTTCCACATTCTCACTGTACCATGCATTTACATATACGAGATTTTGATTCGCGTCCATAAACAACTCCAAAAATTTACCAGATATGAACAAATTCACAATAACTATACAAGAAGAAAGTCTAATTTGCACCTGTTTGGACACAAAAGTTCTTGTTTTGAACAAAGTTCTTCTTACAACGACAGACTTCTGTTTAATATACTACCCGAGTCTATTAAACAATTAAATGCTGAAGTTAAGTTAAAAATAGTACATTATGCAACGAGCCTATAATGAAGGTAATTAAGAAGTGAGTATGGATATAAACGAGCGCAAGCGAGTTTCATAATTTTCATACGAGCTTCTTAATTACCATTATAGGCGAGTTTCATATGACTTTTATGCACGACCATATTTCTGACTTGATATTGTTAATTTTCTTTGTATCTGACCTTGGCCAATGTCCCGTATGTTGTGAGATGTGCGCAGACACGGAAGTATTGATTTTTTCCGAGGAAAAGATGTTCACATTGACCTTGCTAGGCCATAAGAACCTACAGAGATAACATTGAAATTAAATTAGACATTGAAAAACGAGATGACAAATTGAATTTATTTGAATATTATTTACAATTAACGCTAATTATTATAGTAACAGAACATAACCTTCTGCGACAGTATTGGATTTCCACCCTCCGTGACTTTTCGCTAATTCTCTTTCGATTGCATATCCGAGAATAATCGATACTTGCGGTTTTATAACGGTAGAAAGCTGACCTGTCATTGGCTGAACAGTTGTAACCTGAGTCGTCATTGGCTGAAAGACCTGAGCTTTAACGAGTAGGTGTACTTTAATGACATACATTAAAGGTCTGCTACCAGGTGTATAATTACTACATTTCGGCATGGTCGAGCATAAAAGAATTAAAGAAATTTGTTATGGACAGTTGTTTTTATTCAGTACAAGAATATCTTGAATGTAAGCATTTACAGTTCTTAATTGTTAAATGGTACGTATATACTTATTAATAGTAGATGATAAAAGGTTTCATAGATAATTATTAATTGAAGTACGCCCCCGAACAACCCTGTATAGAACATTTTCCATTTTTTACAGTAGAGACATAAAACAATATTATCATAAAAATAAACAATAATTTAATCCGTATATCAAGGAAACAGGCACATTACAACATCACAATACATATGAACTCTTAATCAGCTGTCTGCTACTGAATGTTTTAAAATTGAAGTAGTTTTATAAGGAATATCAGTGGAACAGTCCACACCTGTGGAGTAACGGTCAGCGCGTCCGGCTGCGAAACCAGGTGGCCCGGGTTCGAATCCCGGTCGGGACAAGTTACTTGGTTGAGGTTTTTCCGGGGTTTTCCCTCAACCCAATACGAGCAAATGCTGGGTAACTTTCGGTGCTGGACCCCGGACTCATTTCACCGACATCATCTTCATATCATTCAGACGCTAAATAACCTAGATGTTGATACAGCGTCGTAAAATAACCCAATAATTAATCAGTGGAACAACGATGTATGTTACTCAGAGGAACAATGCTGTATGTTTTCTATTGATGAACACTTACTAATAAGATATGGATTTGTGATCTTATAAAGATTAAAAACAAAGAAAAGGCACAAAAATAGCATAATGTATATAACACTTTAAGTTTTGTTGCATGTATATACCGTAATTACTTGTGGTAGCACACACATCTTAACACAAAAGAAATTTTACAAACTATAAAACTAATATAATTTGCAGTTTTATAAAATTGATATATATCAAACAGATACTGACAATGTTCTTCAGGTCTTCCTTCTTTTCCTTTGTTATTGGAAGCACTTCATTGTAAATGTGAAAAAATTTGGAAGAGGGACGAAATCTACAGACTGACTGGCTGTTCCCTTTCTCAGAATAAAGCCAATTTTCGAGAGTTTGCATCATTTTTTCCCTTTTTCCGTCTTGCTGATTCTGACATGACAATATATTTTACCAAAGCTATTGACTGTTCATTATAAGTAAGTCTGTGATATTCCTCATATAATGCAACATTTACTTCCTGTGTCATAGCATAACACTCTTCTTTTCTGAATTTTCTCTGGGCCACAAACCTAGGCTGAGAATAAAATAATATGGTATTCTAATAAAATTCCAAATATTTAACTTTAAAATAACTATTAATAAAATAGGGTTAGGTCATTTCTATGTAGCCTACATACTGCTGATCCATTATACGAGTATTAAAATTAAGATCCATCCTTCATAATACGTTTAGTATCAGTCATAATATTTGAAAAGAACTTAAAAATAGCACATAAATTTATAGGAACATGAATATCGTAAATAGCGATCAGGCGTCCGGCAATTTTGTGTACTGCAGTAGGAATAACACTATACAGCGTTGTTCCACTCACCTTATTTGGGAGGGCTTTTCCAGGTACCTCTTTCCTTTTCCGGCTTTTGTATGGCTTTCCAGAGTCCCGGAGCTTCTTTTATTTGATATCATTCCACTCAGACATGTTAATTTTGTGTTTTCTCGACATATTGAGACGTTTTAGATCGCTTGGTGAGACATGCATACTGCCTGCGTCCGCCATCTTGTTTGCTATACATCGTTGTTCCACTGAAGTGGTTCAAATGTCTATTACTTCCACTTGTTTTCCATGTGTAGTGTGTGCTATACATCGATGTTCCATTAAAACTCAAATTCTTAAAAAAATGCTATACATTGTTGTTCTGGGGCGTACTTCAATTATAGGTTAATTGTGCGAAGATTATATATATATATATATATATATATATATATATATATATGTATGTATGTATTATTTTGTAAATATTTATTAGTTTTAGAACTGTTCCTAGTTTTAATTTGATGTGTCCAACATCATCCTGTATGATCATTAGGACGAAATAAATTAAATACATACATAGATACATATCTGAGCATTTTGTAATCTGTCAATGCCTGAATATCGTGTTAAAATCAATCAAAATTTTAATTATATATTAACACCACGCTGTCTCCAGTCCTTACACTACTACAATTTATAAATGTGTGAAAATATGTTCTATGAGAATTGTACCGGAATAACTCCTAGCGCTTGTGCAAACGTGCATGATAATTGCAACGCGCTTTCGTTGAAAAATTTTTCCCACAGACAGTACATTTGAACGGCTTCTCCCCAGAATGCGTACGTGCATGCACCCTGAGAGTTCCTGATCGTGCGAAATATTTCCCGCAAATATCGCATTTAAACGGTCTCTCGCCAGAATGCGTACGTACATGCTGTTTGAGATGTCCCGTCTGTACAAAACACTTACCACACTCATCACATTTGTATGGCTTTTCTCCGGAATGCGTAAGAACATGAGCTTTGACGTCACGCAGTCGTATAAACAATTTCCCGCACGCATCGCACTTGAACGGCTTTTCACCAGAGTGCTTGCGCGAATGTTCTGTGAGTTGATTGGAACGTGGGAAGGATTTCCGCAAATATCGCATTTGCATGGTTTCTCTCCGGAATGAGTACGTGCATGGACTGTGAGATCACCCGATCGTACAAAGCATTTACCACAATGTTCGCATTTGAATGGTTTATCGCCGGTATGCGTACGTGCATGCACGGTAAAATGACACATCTGTGCAAATAATTTCCCACACACATCGCATTTGATTGTTTTCTTGCAAGAATGGGTACGTTCATGCACTGTGAGTTCAGCAGAATTTATGAAGCATTTTCCACAAACATCGCATTTCAGCAACTCCTCAGCAGCGTGTGTTCGTACGGCGATCACTTCGGAGATGTGAGTACGCAAATGTATTCTGTGACTCTGGAGAGTCTGTAACAGTTTGCCACAAATATTACACTTAAAGGAACCTTCTTCTGTTCGACTGTCTGAATGTGATTTCGTGTTGTTTTTTCTTGAAAGGCATTGATCGTAGATATGAGGTTTACAGGCATTTTCTCTGACGCACTTCTCTGAGTTGAGAGAATTTTCAGCTCTTGTGTACTTCAGCAGTAGAGTTTCTTTCCCTCAATGTTCATAGTGCTGTGAACATCAAAAGATCGCATTAGTGAAACTTACGATCATTACTAGAGAGAGAGAAATCGTCCGGCCTTAATTAAGGATGACCACGAGAATCTGGAAATGAATAGCAAATAAATATATTTAATTAAATATGAATATTGTTATGAAAATAAAATGTAATAATTAAGCACCATTGATTATATCAATTATAAAGTAATAGTACATTAAGCAACGAGCCTATGATGGTAGTAATTAAGACGCGAATATGTTTGTTTATGAAACAATTTTCATACGAACGTCATAATTACCATTATAGGCAAGTTTCATACGATTTTTATGCTCTACCATATTTCTAACTTTAAATTATTCATAAGTGTTCACGTTATGGTTATGTGAGGAGCGGAACTGACCTAAATTGTGAGATGTGCGCAGACGTGAAAGTATTGATTTTTTCCGAGGCAAGAATGTCATTGACCTTTGTATTAATCTAGAGAATAACATGAACATTAACCTTGATATAACCTGGAAATTGATTTAGAATTGGGAAACGAGATGACAAATTGAATTTATTTGAATATTATTTACAGTTAACGCTAATTATTATAGTAACAGAACATAACCTTCTGCGACAGTATTGGATTTCCAGCCTCCGTGACTTTTCGCTAATTGTCTTTCGATTGCATATCCGAGAATAATCGATACTTGCGGTTTTATAATGGTACAATGGTGATTTCTCATTGGCTGAACAACTGAATTATGATGAATAGGTGTACTTTAATGAGGTGCATTAAAGGGCTACTACCAGGTGTGTAATTACAACATTTCGGCATGGTCGAGCATAAAATCTTATAAGATGACTTTAAAATTATACTTATAAATAAAAGATTTTATTTAAAATTAGCATATCCTTAATTAAGACCTGAGTGGTATAAATGAAATTTAATCGGTCGGAGCTAAAAGGAATTACGTCACTTTTGACAACTTTTCTGGAGAAGCAAAAATATTCCACTAATAGCACAAATATATTTTTTTGTTATCGAAGACAAAAGAATATCTAAAAGTCTTAGTTCCTTCTTCCACAGTTCGATGCGCATGACATCAGTTGTTCAAATTTTTGCATAACCCAAAACTTCATATTTTGACTTAATTCCTTTTAGCTCCGACCGATTCAATTGTATAATCTGCAGGGAATCTTTAAGAATTTGCGAGATGATTTTTGAATTTCAAAAGATGACATTGATAATTGTTTAAAAAATTATATGTGAATTTTGGTAAAGAACCCGAGCACCAAACAATAAACCTGTCACTGACCAATTGAAGAGAGGGATGTTATACTTGGCATTAAGGTAGGGAATACAAGGTTCATAAATGACCCTCTTTTTCCTGATCAACCTGATGAGCTGGATATAGATCTCTCTCCATGCGTATAGTTGGATCTATGATAATAGCCTTTTGTTGTTGCCTGTTTATTGCTATTATATCCGCTCTTCTGAGAGAGTCGTCTTCAGAAATGCAGTGGACCTCTTCACGAACTTCCCAACCCTTGTTCCGAAGAAGACAGGCGATAACTCCACGGACTCTATGATGCCTGTTGTTACGCAATAACTCTCCTTTCCGACAAAAGCCCAACACGTGGCCAAGAGTTTCTGTCTCGTTGCAGCCTGGTTGACGGCACCGGGTCGTGCTGAAAGCTCTGCCAGGAACGGAGCGCACTGCAGTAAGGTTGCAGGACATCTTGATTGCATTAATATATTCCGAAGACGACAAATTCTTTTGGTGCTGTCCCATGAATTGACTCTTGATATTCTTCATAGATGACTACACCTTTCCCCTTATGAGGTAACTGACACCAGGATTCAAACGATCTCTTTCGAAATTTATCACGTAGATATCTTGCAGTAGTTCTAATTGTTATGCTGGCTTCAGGAATTTTCAGGCGCTTGAGAAACAATCAGAACGTCAATAAATAAGTACAGTGTTGTAAAATGATGAACTATGAAAATTTAAGGAACTGGGTAATTAGAGAGGTCGCATGAAGACATGAATCTGCTGAAGATCAAAAATGTGAAACAGGCTTAATTTGTGCTTGTGATTTATACAAGCAAACTGCAAATGACGAAAGACGTTTAATTAATAAATGAAGCGGTAAGCTCCAAAACTTCATAAGTTTGTTTGTGTAACCACTACAGGTTGTCATTGACAAAGAGTACCATGAGACAATAAATAGAGTAAATGCCTTGAGTCTTAGTGATACCTTGTTGTTGGACTGAAAAACAATTTGAAATAGATTGAAACACATAATAATAAAAGAAGTAATGTCAAGAAGATGCGAATTAATACTTATCTATATTAATAATAAATCTGTAAGCGAAATTTTTCTGGTAATTTTCGATTTTCCAAAAATAATTGGTCCTAACATATATAATTAACCACCCTGAAACCGAAAATCGCTTTTTTTTTTTTTTTTTTTGTATGTCTGTCTGTCTGTCTGAATGTTTGTTACCTTTTCACGCGATAATGGCTGAACGGATTTCGATGAAAATTGGAATATAAATTAAGTTCGTTGTAACTTAGATTTTAGGCTATATGGCATTGAAAATACTTTATTTGAAAGGGGGTTATAAGGGGGCCTGAATTAAATAAATCGAAATATCTCGCTTATTATTGATTTTGTGATAAATGTTACATAACAAAAGTTTCTTTAAACATTATTTCCGATACGTTATATTCCAGGCAAAATTTTGATAGGACTGATATTTAAGGATATACAAGAGTTTTAAAATAGCAATACAATACATTTTCAACGCCGCCTCAGATTATAGCGTCGTTGTTCCGTAACTTCTATGTGCAAAATATAAAATTTTTCAGTAGGAAGAAAAAACTGATTTATTCATTCTATGGCAATGGTACATAGGAGATCGTGAATTCTTACATTTTCGAAAGAAAGAAATATAATTACATATAGGAGATTGTATTATTTGCTGTATAACTATTTAAGTTATTTAATAGAGCAAAAATCTGAAAATCAATATGTCACAAAGGAGTTGTTGCAGGAACGACATCGATGGCTATAATGAACTTAAAACAAATGACTCCGTCTATTTAAGGCGGCCTTGACGTTTATGAATATTAATATACAGAGAATATTAAATTCGCCTGTTTGTATGAAGTAATCTCAGAAGCTAATTTGGATAATTCCTTCACTATTTGAAATTTGTAGTTTCTCTAAATGGATGTAATACTACATACAAGGAATGAGGTAAGATGAAAATAGATCTTTACGCACAGAAAAATTATCTTCGTACACAATCCATTCTAATAATTTGGAGTGATTTATTAAAGATGCATTCAAGACTAATTTAGAAAAATGTTAAACGGATTATCGTTGCATAAAAACGGATGTTCTCAGAACCAAATGATCACATTTTAATTATTTGCATGTAAAAACAAATAAGAAATATGTTAAAGGAATTATCATTGCACCAAATTAGTGGTCTCTGGACCAAAATGATCGCATTTTAATTACTTAAATACAATTTAAATTAAGTAACATATTAAACTATTTATCCTTCTATCAAACACGAATGTTCCCTGGATCAATCGTCCTATTTTAATTATGTAATTACTTTATATTTATTTATAACGTGTGCAGCGGAGCGGACGGGTATGGCTAGTTCCTAATAATTTTGCTATTCTAGTTGTAATTGCTGTCTCCGTGAGCATAATTCTTTCTTCATTATCTTCTTTCAGTTTAATCTGAAAGAATAGAACGCCAATAGGGAAGTTATCCCCACTCTCGCAGCACGCTTTACGCTTTCTTGGTGGAATCGCTGCCATGCTTTTTCCCCTTTTTGCCATTATTGTAATAAAAACCTAAACACGAAAGAAATTCATTAAAATGTGAAATGGTAATTATTTCGATTACCTACCTGCATTATCATACCCAAGTAAGTTATATTTATTTACACTTACCTGACTATAGTCTTAAATTGTAACCACAACGCAATATATAAAATAACTATTATGTATTAATATTAATACTGATATTAATTAATTATTAATGTTCAAATTTTACTAGCTTCCAGTAACCGGCTTAGAAATCTAGTACAATTTTAATTCAAGGGTACTTCAGTACTGACAATGTCTATCACAGCTGCCAACATAACAGTTACAAAATCACTACCATTTGTAGTATTTGTCAGTATCGAAATTCGAAACGAAGTTGGAAAATGACAATTTAATTTGAAAACTAGAAAATCGCCACAATCCACTAGCATATGTAGTAATGGGGGAAAAATTCTGTAGTGCTCGGGAAAAGTGACACAAACCTTTTTGATATTTTATTGACAACTTACGGAACATCTGTTCGCTTGGAAAAAAAAAATACATAGGTATTCCTCCCATTACAATAATTCATACAGAAAAAAATCAAATCGACATAAACCAGTGTAAGTTGTCAATAAATTATCAAAAAAAAGGTTTGTGAAAACTGACTTATGTCCTTTTCCCAAGCACTGCAGAATTATTAGGTATGAAGTAAGCTGACACGGACTATATGGTACACTCACCTCTCAGTCGAGACTTCAGATTCATCTGTGGTTACATCCAGTGCATTCTCCCGTTTTACTCCAGCCATGCCAAATGTCTCTTCCTGAAAATAATAAACATAACATGGACGACTGATGACGGCAAATTCAAGACGAAATACAATGTTATTTATTTTACTGTATATTATTTATTTTTTTATTATAGTAGGTTATTTTACGACGCTTTATCAAAATCTTAGGTTATTTAGCGTCTGAATGAGATGAAGGTGATAATGCCGGTGAAATGAGTCCGGGGTCCAACACCGAAAGTTACCCAGCTCATATTGGGTTGAGGGAAAACTCCGGAAAAACCTCAACCAGGTAACCTGCCCCGACCGGAATCGAACCTGGGCCACCTGGTTTCGTGGCTAGACGCGCTAACCGTTACTATATATAATTTGAACTGGTAATGGAAATTACGGGAAAACGGCTGAACGGATTTCAATAAATTATCCCTCATTTAGAAGCTTGGAACCCAAAGTTTTTCAGAAAAATAGTAGTTTTCTGTGAAATTTCGATTTTCCTGCATCATTTTCCTATTTTCCAAAATCCATCTTTCGTCAGTTTTGAGAACTAATTAATTGCACTTCAGAATAAAACAAAACACACACTACAGTAAACAATAGACTATTACACGAAGGCCATGACATAGTTAGAGTTCAGATGGCTCAGATTCTTTCACATCATAATGTTAATATGTCGATCTTCATTTGTGTAATTTTTTGTTAACGTATAAAAATAATTTACAGTCTGATTCTCTAGTCGTAGTTTTCTGAATACAGCTGTGTATTGATATTAAGAACTACAAAACTTATGAATGTTTGATGACATTATTAAAAATTAAAATGAAATATTGTTATAGTTAATGCAACATAATAATGATATACTGATGATATGAAAGTGAAACCTTTGGGGCTTTAAGTAAGTAGACGCAGAGAAAGAATATTTTATATTAGATCTTAATTTTTATAATTTACTGAGTAACGGCTATATATATGTTACTGAAAAGTATAAAACTTACGTAAGGTAACAATATTGTTATTAAAAATAAAATACTTTTATAATTATTAATCAAGTAGTATGGGTCTTTTCATATAGGCCTGTTTAATAGCAGTGTGGTATAGATATGTATATGATGTCTGATTCTCTAATTTTCTTTGGTAGTAATTGAGTCATGCTTCCTATTTTAGCTGCGTCTTTAAACTGCATAAAAATTAATTTAATATTTCTTTGGTTTAATAGATTAGATTTGTGATCGCTGCCAAGCATATTTTGTTGTAGGAAAATAGCATGCCATTTCACTTCTTGCTACCGTGATGAGTAAGTTTATTTCCCGCAACCAGCAACGAATGAAACACTGAAACTGCTAACGATTTACGATGGACAATTTTATTTAGGGCGCATATAAGATTCTACAACTCTGACATATCATTCGCCTCATTTTCCGCATCTCAGCAATAGATTCCTCACAACAGCCTATATTACAGAAAATATACGGGATAACATTCATTGTTACACAAATTAATCCAGCAGTATTTGGTAGATCAGTATTGTCTGGAGGAAGCGCAAAAATTACAATTCCTAAGAAAAGACCAAAAGGTATTACTTACTTATAAAATAAGAGGCCTACAAGATTTTGTAGTCTCTTGATCACCTCAGCAAGATCTCTTAGTGGGAAAAAGTGATTCTGCCCTCTACATTTCAGGGTAGTTCACGAAACATGCAGAAGCTATACCAAGATGCTAAGTCTTTTGTTCAAAGCATGACAAACCTTACATTTTCTTAACTTTCACCTACAATCCGCAATGACCTGAAATAGCTACTGCATTACTCCCATATGAAAAACTCGCTGATCGTCCTGACATTGTTACTTGCGATTTCGCATTGAAACTCAAGAACTGAAGACGAATAGGTTCAAGAAAAAGTATTTGGCATAAAAAAATTTCAGAGGGAGAATGTTTCATTATTATGGAAGCAAATAACTTTCAAAATGTCTCGTATTCTTCATTGAAAATAAATCTGAATAATTTTTATTTGAATTTCTTATGGACTTAGTTTGTAGCATTTGCTGCACAAGCCACTAGTATTACGTATAATTTTGGAAGATATCCTATTCTTGCAAGACAGTGCACCCATTCATAAGTTCTTGACTGTGTTACAGAAAATTTATGAAGTTGTCTTTCAGTTGAATTAAAATGCACCATATTCGCCAGATTTAGTCCCTGAGTATATTACCGGTACTATCATCTTATTTCCGAAGAAAAAAGCATTGATAAGAAAGAAGTTCTCAACAAATAAAGGAATACAAGTACCGAGTTTATCACGTACGACACAAACGCCTTCCCACATTTCCCACGGCACGTCTACCACATTAACATCGCATCACAGCCCGGTTTGTCTCCCCTGAGTTGTGCGTAAGCTAAGAAGTGATGTGACTAGATTAAGCTTAACTTTATTTACGAAGGTGCTCAAAATGACGACCCTCTGCTGCTAGAGAAGCCTGGCACATTTTGAACACGTTATTAAACATTTGACAAATTTCAGCTGCCGAAACTGTTGAAATCACAAATCACTGAAATGATAAACGAGGCAACGATTTTCTCGGATCTCTTTCTAAGGCCGCGTTCATCTCGTCTAATTTCTTCTGGAATAGAACTCTTGGTTTTCTAGTTTTCTTAAAGTCTTACTAATAAACCGTGTATAGTTTCTATACGAGACTTACGCAGAGTTGAGACTGAAAACGTTACTAATAAACCATGCATAAGCGATGGACGTATAAACAGTCTGTAACTATACAATGGGAATTGCTTTGCAGTAGTTATATACACGAAACCCCTTGTTTAAGCGTTGTATATAGAGAAAAAATGGCCGCCCCTCTAACAGCTGTTCGTATCGACTGTCATTTTATGATGATGGTTGCCTTGTAACCACAGAAGAACAAACCAAAGAGCACAGAATAATTAGAATAATATTGCTGTAACTTGTACTCTTTGACCAAAATATAGTGTGGTATTCGATTAGAGTCACTTGTACTCTCGATACTTAACACGCCACACTAGAGCACTCTACTGGATGCAATCAGGAACCTCAGATGTTCTATTACCTTTCGTAACGAAGTAATGACGAAACTATGACGTAGCTGTGTAACAGTTGTATAAGTAGGATTTTTCAAAGCATCCCCAGTCGGTCTCTTTTGATGCTAGAAGAAATTAGCCGCACGGTCCACCCCGGTCATTAAGGGACGCGTGCGGAAATTTCTAGGCGCGCAGTTGTCACATTTTACATTGACTTCGCCACGTGGGTATGAAACAATCGTATATTTATTTCTATACAACAAATTGTACTTTAATTCAATCAATCACGAATTAATGAATGGTTAATTTTGAGTTACTGTGTGCATAAAGATCCGTTATAGAATCATTGTACGGTCAACTTCTTCAAACTAATATATTTTCATATTTAGATTATATAAATAATAATAATAATAATAATAATAATATTATTATTATTATTATTATTAATAATAATAATAACACCGAAAGAATATTGTCAATTTGTGTTTCGTGTCTAAATTCGCAGCGAAATCTGAAATGTTATGTAATAAAATATGACATTTTTCTTCTCTTAGCTCTATTCGTCGTCACTCTCCCTAAAGGAATCACAAATCTCTCTTGGTTACTGTCCCTGTCGTGCTTCATATAATTCCCTTCCGTTTTAATTTCATGTTGAACACAGGAGGACCAATTATGAGGACCGATTGTTGCAGCTCCATCACGCAGAAGTTAACACACTAGACTCAAGTCGCGATAATATTGTTTTTCCTAACATTAGACTTCAGTTGATGCCAGATCATTTCCAAAGGTCGACCTGGTTGGCGCAGTTGGTATAGCGCTGACCTTCTATGCCCGAGGTTGCGGGTTCGATCCCGGGCTAGGTCGATGGCGTTTGTGTGCTTAAATGCGACAGGCTCATGTTAGTAGATTTACTGGCATGTAAAAGAACTCCTGCGGGATAAAATTCCGGCACACCGGCGACGCTGATATAACCTCTGCAGTTGCGAGCGTCGTTAAATAAAACATAACATTTAACATTCCCAAAGGATTTAGAACACAGTGGTACGGAGGAAGTCGTAACACAACGTGTCCACATGATGCTGCGAGCTCCTCCACTGCATGTTTCTTACTGCATGGCTGATTTGATAGCCTGCAACATAACTCCCTTGATGGGTATGGGTTGGGCAGGGTTATATTATTGTCCTAATAAAGTTAATTATGTCTTTAAAATTGCTGTTCATCTATCATTGCTATCTTGGGGTTGTAAACAACTAAGTAATTTACAATATACTCCACGCAATAATAATAATAATAATAATAATAATAATAAAATTACAGAAGGCTTTCCAACAGGGAACAAAAACACTTGTGAATTGTTTGAACATATTAAGAAAGACTGCAGTTAGTGTTAGCATTCAGGGGAGAATTGGCAACATTTATGTTTGCCTCAGAAAGGAAACAGAGATTGCCCCATCCCCGAGTGGGCAGAAAGGTTGGGGGCCGTCTTACTTGAAAAGACAACCGCGAGCCTACTAATACTGTTATACACGACGTATGTAGTGATTATTAGTAAGGAATTTACACACGACTTATAAACGAGCTACTCATTGTATAAGTATAAGACAGTTAAACGTCTGTATATTGAGTTTTTATTAGTAAGACCATTAATGTTTAACACGGATCCAGTGTCTTTAAATTTTTCTAGTAATCTGCATATCATCGGTTTATTGGGAACATGCCAGGAAATTTCGGTATAAAAGTAAGCTGACATTCCACATACGACTCTGTTCTTGCATAGATTAACACAGTAAACATTCGTTGCTCCCTAGTGTATAACTTAGTGAACGAAACTACACACAAAAAGAATAAACAAACGTGTCAAGACTTTCATATTATGGCATTTGTTTTTGGGGATCTGGAACCATGTTGAATGACATTTTTATGGCTCAGAAGCATATTGTCAGGTGCATAGCGGGTATTGATAGTAGAACCTTCGGTAGGGAATATTTTTTACATTGTAACATTGTTACTGTTTATGGTATATATATTTTTAATGTATTGTAATTAATTTATTCAAATATTCCTGATGTTCACCAGAATAGTGACTTTCATACTTATGATACTCGCAAGTTTAAATATTCCGGTACACCACCTTACAAATGAAGAGTGCACTGCAAGAATGATGGATGTCACTTTCTTGTCGAAAATGAACCAAGACTGTCAATGCATAGCTTAAGACATATAGAATGTACATACAGAGTTAAATGGCATTAACACGGATAGTCATTGTCCAGTAATGATCGGAAAATCACAGTTAAGCTTTGAGCGCTAAGCATTTCAAACTTGCAATTGCTTCTCCTGCAAAATGTTTTCCAAATGACATCCATCATTCTTGCAGTGGACTCTTCAAATATTAGCAGAGATTATATGGTTTTTTTGGTATTAAAATGTTCAATACTTTACCTGACAATATTAAATATACAACTAACACTATAAAGTTCAGGAAACATATAAAAAAGAAATTGATATAATTCTGTCCTTATAGTCTGTCTGTCTGTCACACAGCAAACGAAACTCAACGAGGTTGAGTAGTACGCACTCTTTAGGCCCGTAACACACTTGAAGACTTTTCGCTAGCGAGAAATGTGTTGCGAGAAAGATGCGAAGAGCCTTCCTCCACACACTTGGCGAGTTCTCGCTATCACAGATCACACCTCGCTATGATCATCTGTGCACTGCCTTCATGCAGAAAGCATTTTTCTGAATATAGTAATCACTCGTTGGGGGAAATATTATAGGTTATGTATTTACGTATATTGGCGTACTTAAATATATAACCTGTAAGTATATTGTCGTACTTTACAAATTACGTACAACGCCGTGTTGAATCTGAGTATTCAGATGATGAGGAAATGGAGTTACATGAACATATTTTGTTAATGAAAAGAAGAAGTAGGCCTAAAATTAAAGCCACAAATATCTGGAAATCACATTGTATCTTATGAAAATAAGGGCGAGTTTTGGACACTGGTTTCGATTTGGATGATGATACGTTTAGGCGTTATTTCAGGTTAAATGGACCACAGTTTTTTTCCCCCATTCATGATATGATAGAGGATTCTCTGCTATGTTCTGATTAAAAGTATGTAAATTGTTAAGACATATAGATACATTATTTCAAATAAAACATAGCCCTATTTATTTTCAGATAATCTGATATTTGTGTCCAGATTTCTTCTTTAAGTTTCGTGTTTTTATAGTTTTCATCCCGTGTATCATATAAATAGGCCTACGGGTGACATCGTACAAGTTCGATAAGTTTCTGACTGCAATTATCAGCCATCTTTCCTCATTTTTCAAATAAAAACAATACAATTCATCGCCACCTGTGATATCTTTTTCAACATTCAATCGTCATAAAGAGTATAAATGTCAAACATCTTTGATAAATGTGTCGAGAAAATTCGCTGGGCTACCGATTCCAGCGACAAACTCGCGCGAGGTTTTTGCCTCGAACGAGAATCTCTTCCAGTGTGTGGACGTCCATTTGAATCCATGTTATCAATTTTTTAATTTTCTCGCAATACATTTCTCGCTGGCGAGAACTCTGCAAGTGTGTTACGGGCCTCACAGCTAAGACTAATCTTGTTATGAGAAACGGGGAAGGCTGCCAGCTGTGCAATTGGTGAGTCGTGCCTTCCTGCCAAGCTAATGCTTTCCGAGCAACGCTGGAGACCCCGAGTTGCGTCGTACATGAGAAGCCCGTTACTATGCAGCAGTGATAAGTGTGTAGAGTTGAAACATGTTTGTTTTGAACTAGCCAAATACCCGTGCGCTCCGCTGCACCCGTTAGAAATAAATATAAAGTAATTACATAATTAAAATAGGATGTTTGATCCAGGGAACATTCGTGTTTCATAGAAGGATAAATTTTTATTGTGTTACTTAATTTAAATTGTATTAAAAATTAAAATGCCATTATTTTTATCCAGAAACCACTCATTTGGTCATAAAAATTATTTTAGGAAATACAGGAAACGAATGTACAGAATAACCTGTCAAGTTTTCTGTGCATAAGAAGCTATTTTAATCTTACCTGTCCTCGATTCACTGAGAAGTTACTGTAACAACATTATAGCATTATGTCCATTTAGAGAAACTACAATTTCCAATGGTGAAATAATAATTAATTATACAAATCGGTTAATTTAGCTTCCGATATTACTTCATACAAACACAGAAACATTCTCTGCAGGCTATCTTTCATAGCTTTCGATTGTTGCTGTCCAAAGCCCCTTATAGACGAAGTCATTTGTTTTTTTTTATTTCATTATACGGCCTTAGATGGCAGTTATTTTAATTTTAAAACTCATTTATCTCATTAAATATCAGTCCTATCAAAATTTTTCAAGGAATAAAACTTATCGCAAATTATTTTTAAAGAAACTTTTGTTATGTAACATTTTTCATAAAAATCAATAATAAGCGAGATATTTCGATTTATTTAATTCAGGCCCCCTTATAACCCCCTTTTTAAATAATGTATTTTGACTGCCATATAGCCTACAATCTAAGTTAAAACGAACTTAAGTTATATTCCTATTTTCATATAAATCGGTTCAGCCATTATCGCGTGAAAAGGTAACTAACATACATACATACAGACAGACAGACAAAAATTTCAAAAAGCGATTTTCGGTTTCAGGGCGTTAATTATATATGTTAGGACCAATTATTTTTGGAAAATCGAAAATTACCAGAAAAATTTCGGCTACAGATTTATTATTAGTATAGATAAATAAAATTGTGTTTGCGATAGAATAACATTCTCCATGTCGGGCTAAGAACTATGAATACCAGCGGGTGTGCTAAGCAGCACTGAATGTAAAGAACGTGATGACATTTCTTCTAGGATTCAAAGTGAAAATATGTATCACAATGAGGAATCAATAAGTTAATATTAAAGGTCATGCAAAACACTGTTAAGCTCTGTAAGGATGTTTCCAGAAACAAACAGTGTCAAGAACAGAGCAATCAATAAACTTCACCAACCTCTGGGTCACTCTTCATCACAGAATATGTGATAGGCACTGCAGTTTCTCAATTTTGATGTCCCATTTGAAATCAAAACTGGAGTCCGTAATGTCCACTGTACTGTATTCCTGTGGAATATACAGATACAACAAATTTCTAATTTACATACTTGAGTGTCTAAACCCCATTTCAGTTTGGTTGATAGGCCTTTCCCCTCAACTAATACTCTCTGCCGTCAGTGAAGGGGAAGATTCTAGTGTTCATCTCACTAACTTTCCACCAATTGGCTTTCAACATAGTGACAAATTTTATTATTGAAAATGTTTACCGGTAAACTATAATAACAAT
>JAJSOF020000041.1:21734675-21755549 GCA_025594305.2 Periplaneta americana
TACCGTCCCTTACGGACCTTATTTCCGAAGACATTCTGAGTAAAAAAGTCATATAAATATTTGTCCTAATCTCAATTTTTTCAGAATTACACTAATTTGAAGTTGTTTGTCAAATACCATTATTCCTGAGTTTTAAGGTTAAAAGAATATTACAGATAAAGAATGAACTATTCAGGAGTATCATTTCTTTAATTAGCTAGTATTCTGAAGCTAAACATGTGTTGTGAATTCCATAGTTGCTTCGTACAGAATTTTTTTTTTTTTTCGTTTTTTAACTACAGAATTGCATTTTCTTACTCATTTATCACAACAATTGTTACAAATCACGCCACTCTTGTAAATTCCTTAAGACTGTACATTAGGATACAGAATTAAACTGTAAAGAATCAAATTCCTAAAGTCGTATGATTTGTAACAATTTTTGTGATGTAATTTTTAGCTAAAAATTGAAAAATAAAATCTATACAAAGCAATTAACAACACATTTTTAGCTTCAGAACACTATTCAATTAAAGAAATCAAATTTGAATAGTTCATTCTCTATATGTAATATTTTTTTACTCTTAAAACTAAAGAAAAAAAAAAGTATTTTACTAACAACTTCAAATTAATGTGACTTTGAAATTATTGAGATTAGGACAAATGTTTATATGACATTTTTGGCTCAGACTGTCTTCGGAAATAAGCTCCGGTAAATCCTCGTGAATCACCCTGTATTAATGTTGATATTATCACGAAAGAGCAATAGATAGTTATGCATAATTGTCTAATATTACAAACTCATAGATTTAGCACAAAAACGGCGTAAATTTTGATGGATTACTAACAAACTAAACCGGTCTATACTAAACTTTTATAGCTACCAAATATCGTAGCAGTCTAAGTTCATGTATTCACATAGTAATTACCAGAGACCGGAAGTTTAGGCATTATGAATCATTAAAATAGGCAGGCAAAAAGGCATTATAAACAGCTATAGTCCCGTCGCTCTAATTTCCGGCAGCCAATCGCGTTGCAGGTCGGCTACATTTAAACGTGTGCGTCTTGTGATTCGCTGATGAAGACGTCATTCATTTCTTAAGGCTCGATAAATACTTAATATAATCGCCCGCCATTTTGGCTCTTTCGTTGGCGTTCGCAGAAAGCATATGAAGACGTTATTTGCCGCTCAATTATTTGCTGAATTACAGTGCGTTTGATTTATTATCATAGGAGCTACGACATGATAATGTTTAACGGTGTGGCAAACAGTTCCCTCGTATGGTAGCTCGGCAACGAAAGAACAAAAATGGCGAACATACTACCTACCTAGACTTTATAGAGCCTTCACTTCCTATGACGTAAGCAAAGAGGAGGAGTCACGCCGGGAATAACAGTGTCGCGACTTTAAAACACGCAATAAAAGGCAATTACAAAAACCTTGCTCTAGATCCACAACCTTGCACTTCCACAAAGGGATTTCGGCAGCAAGAAAAGCTTTACATAAGTCGAATGCAAATTGAGATTTTCGACTCGATGTTGCAATTACTGTTGGAAGCAAAGAAATCTTCTTCCCAGTAGCCTTGGAAAGTGCATTTTTGTGTTTGGTTGTACTGATATGTTGCGATATGAAATATTCAGCTAGCTACAACAACGTCGCAATGAAAACTGACAGAAAAATAACCGTTAAAAATAACGTCAGACCCGCACTCATTGTTGCCTCATCAAATAAACACAAGCGATAATTAAAACGCTTACTGTTACACATTTTTGCACGGCAGCACTCATTGTTGCAAAGAGAATATGAACTGACTGAAAGACAATAATATACATTCGGTGAAGTCACTTTGATTGTAGTGGTTATAGAAATAAATTAAAATATACCTGTAGGCAAATTTTAATAATGGATTAATAAATAATAGATAAATAATTAAAGGCAAAAAAGCATCTATTTTGTTGATTAGGTATTTATATTAAAAAAGGCAGAAAATGGCAAAATATAACTGTGACGCTTCACTCACAAAGATATAATTCGTACAGATTTACTTTCAAAATGAAGATAGATTTAACGCATTTAAAAAGACATTCTGCCAAATTTCCGGTCTCTAGTAATTAGTAATATAGAAATGAGAGAGTAGATAAGAAGCGTAAAAAATGGTCTTACATCTGGTGAAGGGTTTGTCTCGTCTTTGACTGCGTCGTCACGTGACAGTAGTGCCAAAGGGTCGTCCTCGGGTTCCGTCTTGATGACATCCATTACACCTGAAAGAACAGTGTAAGAAAAATTACCTGTTTGCTGTTTGTGAGCTTCGATATGTATTGAATGCGATACAGAAGACTTCGTTATATACGACTAATGATAGAGCCTTTAGGAATCAATTCTATAGGTCACTTTGAGCGTAAAATGTTGTATAAACACGGGTCCGATTATCGACCATTAAGAATTCTCAGCTGATTGAATCCTACGAAAGTAGCAGTGGTTTTGAGGAGAACTAAGAATTATTCAAAATACATAGAAATATTAATTCAAAATACTGCGTTTATCATCAAATTAACATACCTCAATTTAGAACTAAATTTTCAAATATCCCTCCAGTGTTGGCAACTCAGAATTCCATTTACCGCTGCACAAGCTTAAAAAAACGGCTAAACTGTAGTTGAAAAACTCCAGATTTTTCTTAATACATCACTTCGAAATTTGAAATACAAACTATACAGTACAGTTTTAGGAACTGGAGATCGTTATAAAATGTAGACTAAGTTATGGAAAGTGTGTCTCACTTCGTAGGCTCTATGTTCCATGTAAAATCATATGGACAACTAAATTTAAATATTTTGCATTCAGTATCACCTTCACCATTTACATCGAGCTTGTCAACTATCACCGGTAACTTCTTCCACCCAATCTTTCAACACAGTATGTTTTTTCCACATATCTCTAAACTTTTGTACGTATGGAGTTTTACACGGCATATTTCTTCAAAACTGAAAGAAGTAGATCAAGAATAATATACTGGACACTTCGGAAACAATCACATTCACAATCACACCAGTCCGTTCGAAATCTGATTTCACACTGAGCTGGAGACGTGCCTCCCAACAATGAGTGGTTTCAAGTTTTAAGTATGTCTGTGTTACATAAACTACAATGCGGAATGATAAAACAAATAATCTATACTAATAATAAATCTGTAGCCAAAATTTTTCTGGTAATTTTCGATTTTCCAAAAATAATTGGTCCTAACATATATAATTAACCACCCTGAAACCGAAAATCGCATTTTTGACATTTTTGTTTGTATGTCTGTCTGTATGTTTGTTACCTTTTCACGCGATAATGGCTGAACCGATTTATATGAAAATTGGAATATAAATTAAGTTCGTTGTAACTAAGATTTTAGGCTATATGGCATTCAAAATACTTTATTTAAAAGGGGGGTTATAAGGGAGCCTGAATTAAATAAATCGAAATATCTCGCTTATTATTGATTTTTGTGAAAAATGTTACATAACACAAGTTTCTTTAAAAAATGATTTCCGATAAGTTTTGTTCTTTACAAAATTTTGATAGGACTGATATTTAATGAGATAAATGAGTTTTAAAATTAAAATAACGCCTTCTAAGACGGTGCAATGAATCTTAACAAATGACTTCGTCTATAAGGGGCCTTGGACAACAACAATCGAAACAGGGGCCTTGGACATCAACAATCGAAAGCTATTAGACATAGCCTACAGAGAATGTTTCTATGTTTGTATGACGTAATATCAGAAGCTAAATTAACCGATTTGTATAATTATTATTTCACCATTGGAAAGTGTAGTTTCTCTAGATGGACATAATGCTATAATGTTATTACAGTAACGTCTGAGTAAATCGAGGACAGGTAAGATTAAAATAGCTTCTTACGCACAGAAAATTTGATAGGCTATTTTGTACATTCGTTTTCTGTATTTCTTAAAATAATAATTATGTACACTCATTTTAATCTCGAGAATTAACGAACAACGAGAGTGTATTGATTTAGTATGCAGTAATAGTACGTTAGCTTAGTAATCCATTATTTTATAATTCAAATTTTAACTATGCTCAATTGAATCGTGTTAAAATACATAAAATATATATGCAATAAATGCAATGCAAAAAAAATGGGTAATGAGCCAAGCAGATTATCTTGCGCTGTTGTAAAAGTTGTTCCCTGGATCAAACGTCCTATTTTAATTATGTAATTACTTTATATTTATTTCTAACAGGTGCAGCGGAGCGCACGGTACGGCTAGTATATAATATAAGACGACATTAAGATATATGGATCACATGAGGAGACAAAGAGGAAGGCAGAAAATAGGAAAGACTGGAGAATGCTGGGTTTGCAGTGAAAGACCTGCCCATGGGCAGAACACTATGGATGAATGAATAAATCATAATATAAGCTATCATAAATTAAAATAATTCAGTTCATTATCTAGTCTCTATGGTTAAACATATCATTTACAAAAACAAAGCATACCGGTACATGATAAGACTAAGAGTTTAACGAATGTGGCATACCTTATTTGTACTACAAAAAATGGATGAGGTAGGAAATGGACATTGTTGTACGAAAATGAGTTAACATAAAACACTGATATATTTTTATAGTCGCACAATGAAAAATTGTGATAATACCATATTAATCTCTGGTTTATGATTAACTAATATTGTTGTACGCAAGTACATATAAAAACAATTATAACATCTTTACAGAAAAAAAGCTAAAAAAATATCGTCTCCCTCTGCTGGAATCATAAAAAAACTCCAAATAAATAGCTACCGGCTGACGGTAAAATTCTGTAGCTGACCATAGTCCTGAAAACACCAGATTTAGCTACAAAACCGCTGACTTGGCAACACTGTATCCCTCCTTCCACTTCAGTTAGGTTTGCCAACCCTACCGTATTGGCCCCTAATTTTTAACAGTCTCCCGGCTCCTGTATTTTTGTTTTCTTCGAGCATAATACCGCAGTTGATCGCATAATATGCAAGGCACAATAAAAACCTAAACTAATGAAACCTAACCTGTACAGATTCGTATATGCAAGGCACAATAAAAACCTAAACTAATGAAACCTAACCTGTACAGATTCGTATATGCAAGGTGTATAAGCGGAGTGCGAAGGGAACTACCTCAGCGCTAGTTCAGTCATCATCTCGGAATATTGTGTACCTTATGTTAGATTCTATACAATGAAATTACTGAGTTGAGAGGAATGCAAGTAGTCCAAAACGTCCTTGAAACAAACACAATGTCAAACAATGCACGAAGAACAGCCAACGTCAAATAATGATGAAACCTGTGTATCAAGAAGACTGTGGAACTGTTTGCTAATGCTTAGGATTGGACTTCAGTGTGGGGAAGTGTCTATTATTATTAAGGACCGGATTTTTATGTAATATCAGGGTGTGAAATATGTACATATTTATGTAAGAGAAAGGTCAATGTTACTTATGCCCCGCCCACTAAAAGACACATAGGCCAATTTTACACATATTTAGTATAACTTGTTGCTTCTTTGATAGGTTAGGTTTGGTTAGTTTAGTTTTTGTTATAGCCTACCTTGCATATACGATTAGAGCGCAACATTGGCAGTGATAAAAGTGAAATATTCGTTCAGTGGGCGTTGGATACTCTACATTCACCAAGAAAAATAAGCTGAATATGTACCAAAATATGTAAAATCATAAAAATATTTAATATTAATATCTGGCAGATATAGGACATATATTATTTTAATGTACCGAAGTACATTAAAATAATATATATGATATGCATAAATCACTTAAGACGGCGCTTATTCCGTCGGATCCCGGCCAACTAGTCACTCATAACGAGTGCACCTCAGCACATGTGTGGACTTCAGTCCTACGTTCATAGACATCTATGACGTAGTGCAGAGGGCGGCCACTAGAGGGAACCCAAGAGTTGGAACTTAATCTGAGACGATTCTGTCCGACACCGGGGTGGGTATCCGGTATGGCTTAGTGGATAAAGCATCAGCACGTAGAGCTGAAAACCCGGGTTCAAATCCCGGCGCCGGAGAGAGTTTTTCTCCGTTCCATTACTCTTTCATCGTAAGATATAGGATAGGTAAGACTCTCCAGTTGTGATTTCATAGAGCACCCGACTTTTTTACCGCACACTTGACACATTACAATTTTTCCATCTGTAGTGAAAGCTTCGTCCATCGCAATCCATGATTTTATTTTTGTCATTAGGGTTGAAGATACAGGGGCCAATTTAATTAGTTAAAAGCAGTAGATAAACTCACTTGCACTTTGTATTGTAATTACTAAAACTAGAGAACTGAGTGAAATCAATGGCACAACAGTACTGCAAGCACTGTTTCGCTTTACTGGATTAGGAGAAAATAAGAGGAGATGTGGGACACATGCATTTTAGCTGCTCCCTGTAAGAAACCAAGTACCTACTAAAACCTGAAACTATAGGCATTTACAAACTCTTGTTTGAAAAGTGACATTCCTGTCTCATTCAGAAGGGTAGGATTATTCCAGCCCAGAACCATACTTTCTAATTGCTCGGAAAATCCCATTTCCGTATAGGTCTACTAAATTTAAAGTAAAGAGGTCAAGCAATAACCTGAAAAGCTATTTATTTTAATCTTTCAACATCTTTCCAGTTTGTTCCTTTACTTCAGCTTCTTTTCAAAAGTCGGCTACTTTATTGCGGCTCATGTCAGACTTGACACGGGTTTTCCCTGGAAGGATTAGGAAGAGGGTGAGTAAGGTTGCAAATTGCATGGGAACGGCTTGTTAAGACGTGTGCAGAACAATTATAGTTCGAGACAAATCATGTCGTCCTAGTCCCACTTCACCACATGAAGGCAACGCTACTTTCTGAGGGATTTTTACAATACAAGGTAGTTGTATGAGAAAGGTTGCCTTTTTTTCACTCATATTTATAGTGGGCGGTATGGGGTGAGTGCCTCTTTTACTTCCTGGAACTGAGAATGTTATGTTTCGTCCCGAAATATGTCCTTTCTTGCGTAGGTAAAAAGGCTTTTTAAATCTGTGTATTTCAAATTATAAACTTTCCCAGCAGAAGTTTTTTTTTTTTTTTTTTTTTTTTTTTCCTTTTAGAGAAGTAAAAATGAATAAAACCCCTAAATATGTAGATTTATGTAATACCAAGCCATAATATGTAATGTGGGGCAAATATGTAAAAATATGTAGTATCAGATTTTAATATATTAACGGTAATTACAAGATTCGCAAAGATTGTTATTTATATACGGTTAGGTGGAAAGGAATATAATACGTCCTAATAATAATAATAATAATAATAATAATAATAATAATAATAATAATAATGATTAATAATTATTATTATTATTATTATTATTATTATTATCCCAGATGGTGACAGGACTTTTTCTCGTTGCCAAACTTTCAGAACGGCCCCGAGGTTCACTCAGCCTCCTATAAAATTGAGTACCGGGTCTTTCCCGGGGTAAAAGGCAGTCAGAGCGTGGTGCCGACCACACCACCTCATTCTAGTGCCGAGGTCATGGAAAGCATGGGGCTCTACCTCCATGCCCCCCAAGTGCCTTCATGGCATGTTACGGGGATACCTTTACCTTTTTATATTATAATTATTATTATTATTATTATTATTATTATTATTATTGTTATTATTGTCGTCGTTGCTATAACAATACTAATGGTGGAGATGAAGGATTGGTTAATATACAGGGACATCATTTTATTTTTACTTCAATTTTTATTGTACCTGAATTTTTTAATGTATTTCACTCCCACCCCTTCTACTAATGAAGTTCAACCGTCCTCCACACAGATCCAAGACCACATATATAGTCATAGTAGCCTTACGGTCATAGTAAACAGTACGTTCCAAAAATATGTTCGCGTTTTCCAGTGACGAAAGAGCTTTCAATATTGCATCATTTTCGCACAGGTACTGTCGTCCATTTGCCTACGTCGTATCCCGGTTTCCCCCACCAGCTTTTATTCGCCAGCTAGTGGCTGGGCTGTCTTAACTCTTTTTTGAGAACATTAATTCCTGTTAGGGATTGGACGTCTACGTAATATTATACAACTGTTTAAAATAACTTAAATAAAAGGGCCTCGTTAAGTAATTAACTGTCACGTGATTTCCTCCCTTTCTACGACCCTACGACATATGACTTGGACGGACAGTAGATAGTATGTCTGAGTAATTTTATCTTTTCGGATCGGGCAGAAGTGAAGATTGAATTTACAATACGTAAGGTACTCTTTTATAGAATAGGTACAGAATTATTTCAACATGAGTTACTAGTACGAAGAACGAAACGGGTAATTGGGATTAGGTACAATAGTCTATAGTGCGATAATATGCACATTAGAACTGAAGCCTGTATCGAAATGAACGGTCACAATTTAAAAAAATGTGTTTAAATATCCATATTATGATTATTTTTCAATTTAACTTCATTCTCTATATTGTACGCTAATATGCTGTAGACGATATAATATACACTGCATAATGAATACGTCCACATGGACAGCTCAGTTCGTGAATAAAAACACTCATTGTTAATACTGTACTGTATTTTAATTAAACAAAAACCTAATGAAAATGATCAAACACAAAAGCGCAATATTTCCTAGTTTACGTAAACTACTTTTCTTCCCTCCTATACCTAGTAAAGTGATTTGTTTGTATATTACGCCAGTATCATCGAATTCCAGTAAATCTATTATATCTAATGAGTGCCACTTGCTTCAGAGAGATTTGAACGAGTTACGGTATAATTACAAATGGTCACCTAGCAGGCAAGCAATGTACTATTATTTGTATTTGCTCAGCTTATATTTTATGCCCAAAACGTCCCCTGTTGGCTGCTACATATTGCTGACACCTTCTTATAAAATTATTAGTAACTTTCACAAGTTCAGCGGCACTGATTGACTCCATTTCAGCACTTATGTAGTCTTTTACGGTCATTTATTCAACTTGTTTCTTTGATTTTTTTAAACTAGGTTTTGTATTGTTTTTACACAAAGTACTGGTCTGTTTGGAATTTTGTCGGAACTTACGTCGCGTTTTCGCACAAGATTTTCTATATTTTATGTATTATAAATATACACAGGCTCACGTAATGAAAATGGTATTGGAACTAAACGTTTTATTGCTCATTCATTTTTTTTCATTTTCGTAAAAATAATTAAGCACAGCTCAGAAACTAAAGAGCATTGGAATATGCATCCACCCTGTATAGCAGCCAGTCTACCGCTTACTCATTCAGTTTTATTGCCGTCATTTTTTTTTTTTTTTTTTCGCATTTTCGTAATAAAATTTGTGATGCATAATATTTCATATCTCAATATATTCAATTTGTAGTTTATTATGACGAAAGAAGCAATTACCGAAATTTGTGCACTGAAAGCATGTCAATCCATGTATTGTGGTCCCTATCACCACGGCATGGCGCGTCCTCAGGTTGCGGACAGAGGAGACGGCCTCCAGATATGGAGGTAGCTGTGAATATATTGAATAAGCAGTCGCGGACAGCCATGAGGGGTGGTCCTCCAGCTTGGGGTTGGGCGAAGGGCTAACAACCCGTCACCGTAAAAAAACAGCTTGTTACGAATCCTTCAAATAAGCCTCGGAATGGGACTGATTCTCTGGCACGACCACAGCAAAGGAATAAGGTTTTGTTTTGGAATGTTACAAGTCTAATAGAACAGTTTTAGCTAGCTTATAGAATCTTAGTTGGATACAGGTACTTGGAATGTTACAAGTCTATATAGAACAGGAGGACGTAACATTAGTAGCAAAAGAACTAGCTAGATATAGAATAGACTTTGTGGGAGTACAGGAGGTTAGGTTAGAAGGGAATGGCATAACACAAATAGGAGACTATTTGTTGTATTATGGGAAAGGAAACGATAATCACCAATTAGGAACAGGATTCTTTATTCATAAAAGAATAAAATCAGCAGAAAAAAAAGGTCGAATTTATCAGTGATAGGTTATCGTATTTAATACTTGAGGGTAGATGGTGCGATATCTTAGTTATAAATGCTCATGCCCCTAAAGAAGGACGTTTGAGATGGGCAGGGCATGTAGCACGTATGGGCGAATTCATAAATGCATATGGAGTGTTAGTTGGGAGACCAGAGGGAAAAACCTTCATTAGGGAGGCCGAGACATAGATGGGAAGATAATATTAAAATGGATTTGAGGGAGGTAGGATATGATGATAGAGAATGGATTAATCTTGCTCAGGATAGGGACCAATGGCGGGCTTATGTGAGGGCGGCAATGAACCTCCGAGTTCCTTGAAAGCCAGTAAGTAAGTAAGTATTTCATATCTCAATATATTCAATTTATAGTTTATTATGACGAAAGAAGCAATTACTGAAATTTATGCACTAAAAGAATGTCAATGTCGCGAACTTCAGAATTCATTAGTTACATTAGTGCCGTTTAAACACAGCTCATCTCTTGACAAGGCATACCAGTGCTAAGGACTGAACTTAGGCGTAGCTGAGTGGTTAGAGCGCTTGGTACGTAGAACCAAGAACCCGGGTTCCATCCCCGGTGCCGGAGCGAATTTTTCTCCTCTAATAACTATTCAATATTTAGGTTGAAACTTCTAAACGTGTTGGTATATAACTATCCACCATACAAACCAGATCTAGAGTACAGAAAATAATCATATACAAACCAGATGCTTTTGCTTCCTTTTCTCGAATGCATTTCCAGTTAAATTTCCACTTCATAAAACTTACCTGATATATTGTTATTGTTTAATCAAATGTCCGAACACAGGTCTGTACCTCACAAGTGATAGCAATAAGCGTCCACTTATGAGGCAACTACGTCAGGAAATGATGGGGTAGGTTGGCCAGTTCCTTTTTACACTAATCAGATTTCGGATGTAGCTATATAAACAGTTGTTTTTCCTCTGACACATATCGGCAAGTGAGAGGTACTGTCTGATAATAGATGTACAGTACATATTAGTCAGAACCTCAGTTAAAGGTACCTGAAATATTGTTTACCAGATTTTATATGATCGTAAAAGAAAGAGCAGATATATATTGAGTTCACTTTCATATTAATAAGTCACTTGCAACTCCATCTTTCAGTATGCCAAATATTGTTCCTGATCTTAAAAACGTCTTTCCATTGGGGCACAAGAACTCGAAAAGTACATCGCAAATTCAGCCAAAATAAAATTGTTACCAAAAGACAAATTGGTATTTTGCAGCATTTTAAATATTGATAACTCCTTACCTTAAACAATGCATTTTAGATCACAGTTTTAGTTCTGTTCTATGTTCAAACTATTCACCATTGACCGTTCATCAAGTGAATTATCTGTTATGTCAATTTAGCCTTTCACAGTGAGTTTGATTTGTAGACCAGATAGATTTTTATGAATCTGAAATATGTTTCTACCTACTCAGACTACAATAATAATAAAAATGCAATTAAATACTATTTGGCAATATGTTATAGGCGGACAGTAAAAACTAATTTCAAAAGAATGGTTAGAACCTTTATTATACAGTGTGTCCACCGAACCTGACACATTTCATTTGGCTGCCAAAAATCAATGAATGGAAATAAGTTGGTAACATGCATTGCAATATGTAGAGAAACTGTGAAATTTCGTTGGCTATTTTTAAAAACCCGCGCGAGAGGTTGTACGTGGCGCTGCGGTAGCTTAAGTCAAAATGGCGACAGCGGAAGAGCGAGCACAAATATCTGGTGGTATGCTGAAACAAATTCGGTGATTCAACAGTGCAACGCAACTTTCGGCGCGTGTTCCAGAAGGACCCACCATCGCGGAACACCATTAAGACATGGAAACAGCAACGGGAAGTGTGGTGACATTGCATGGTGGCGGTAATCTGCGCGTATCAGTGGAGCGTGTAAATGAGCAGTGAGACAGGCGTATGAACGAAGTCCACTCAAGTCAGTTCGACGAGAACTTCAGATGCACAATTTGATCATCGGCCCCTTTTTCTTTGCAGAACAAACAGTTATGCGCAATACCTACCTCGACATGTTGGATCAATTTGGTGTGTCTCAGTTAATGCATTTCCAGCCGAACGTCATCTTTCAACAGGACGGCGCCCCACCACATTGGAGCCTGATCGTTCGAGAATTTCTCGACACACAATTTCCCGGTCGCTGGATTGGGCGTGATGGACCGACAAGATGGCCACCTCGATCACCGGATATTACCCCTCTAGACTTTTTCTTGTGGGAATATGTCAAAAAAAAGTGTATACAGGCCACAAAATTCGTGATCTTCAACAGCTACGCGGCCCGCATAAGAGATGACGTCAATTCCGTTACGCCCGAGATGCTTCAGAAGACCTGGCAGGAAATTGAATTCAGGCTAGATGTTCTTCGTGCAACGAGAGGATCTCATGTTGAATGTACTGATTTTTTAAATAAAACTTGGTGAGTTACTCTTGATATTGCATGCATTCTTTTCTTTTTACCCCAAGCAGTATGCATTATACAGCAATTTCAAATGTGTCATGTTCATGGTGGACACCCTGTATATTACATTATGTATTATTTGACGATCAGTGGACATTTTATTCATAAAAGCAGCACAGTAAATTACCAACTTTTTTTTTTTTTTTTTGGGAGATCTTCTACAATTCAAGAGGTGGGTTCCAAACTACCCTAACTAATTTTTTTAACTTGTTTCATTCACGTTTTAATTTATAATATTTAAGCGCCCATAGTCTTGGCTTAGATCAGTTTGAGAAAAATGTGCGGACACTAGAAGCACATCAAATTAGCCATCGGCATGGCTCAGTCGGTTAAGGCGCTTGCCTGCCGGTATGAAGTTGCGCTCCGGCGCGGGTTCGATCCCCGCTTGGGCTGATTACCTGGTTGAATTTTTTTCCGAGGTTTTCCCCAACCGTAAGGTGAATGCCAGGTAATCTATGGCGAATCCTCGGCCTCATCCCGCCAAATATAATCTCGCTATCACCAATCTCCATCGACGCTAAATAAACTCGTAGTTGATACAGCGTCCTTAAATAAGCAACTAAAAAAATATCAAATTTGTTTTATGGGCTTTGTCATTTTCACTTAGGCCACTTTGGAAACCATCTCTTCCATTAGCCTCTGCCGTTTGTCTTTTAAAATCATTTTAAATTTTGAAAATAAACTTTCTAATGTAACACCCTGGAGAAGGTGCATAGCAGGGAAAAGACAGCACTTTGAAATCTGCACTAATTTAGTGGTAGGAAACCTCTGACCTCCTCACTCTTTCATATCTTTAATTTGTGCGTTGTTGACAATTTTTGCAATGAAATAATCAAAGTTGTGCTCTATTTCGAACAGATACGTTGTTCGGTGTCTGGTAGAGTTCCCGGAAGCTCAGTTGGTAGAGCTTTGGTACGTTAAACCGAAGGTCCCGGGTTCGATACCCGGCCCCGGAACAATTTTTCCCTCGAAATTATTGAAACCAACTTTACAGGAGTTATACCTGAAAGCTTTTTGCATAATACACGTCACTGTTCGTTAACAGAAAACCACAATTTAAGTTAGTGTGCACTCAATGTTGGTTGCTTGACGGTTGTCAGCCCACTTTGAGGTCTGTGGATATAGAGGGAAAAAATGGATCGGTGTCTGGTAGAGTTCCCGGGTAACTCAGTTGGTAGGGCTTTGGTACGTTAAACCAAAAGTCCCGGGTTCGGTACCCGGCCCCGGAAAATTTTTCCCTCTCTCATGTTATAACATGGAAATGCATTCCCCGTATCCCAGCAAGGTGCGCGTTTGCACTAAACTGGCAACATTGTAATGGCGTGACTTCCCACTCTATCACAAACTAAATTTTGTGTACTTGCAACACTCATGGCTGTGCGCTAATTACTTGCTCGTTCTTTCTGTGTTATTAGACAGTCCTCATGTTATATAAATAACCACTTACTTTCATGTTTTGCGTTTTATATGAACTATTCTGCAGTATTCAAGAAATATTGATATATTATTTGTGTAACTTTATTAGTTCTGATAACATGGGCGACTCTTTTTATTACAAATATATATTCAATTCAATTTATTTGGGCATTAGACATACAGTTTTAGGCTTCGTCAGAATACATTGAAAAACATATAAATATATTTTAAAAAACACTAATATAAGAAACAGTAAAATTTAAGTAATACAATGAAAACAAGAAATAATTCGAGAGTTTTAAATTAAAGAAAACTAACTAAATTGCAATTAAACTTATTTATTAAAATACAATTTCATACAAATTTGGGTTTAAAAACTCAGCAACTGAATAAAAGGATTATTAAATAACCAATTGTAAAATCTAGTTTTTTAGCCATTGATTGATAATTTATATTGACTTGGGAGCTTATTATATAATTTCATCCCCAAAATTAAAAAGTTTGTGTTACTTTTGTGTAATCTACAATATGGAATATTAATTTGTTCACTATTTCTAATTTCATGATCATGTATATTAGCCACTAATGAGTAATTGTCTATTTTTGTCGAGTGTAAAATACTAGATCATATATATACAAATTTATGATTGTTGAAATCCGTGATTGTCTGAAAAGTGGCCGACAATGTTCCAGATAGTTTGATTTACATAAAATTCTAATGGCTTTCTTTTGTAAAATCAAGACGCTTCCAATCTTGGTTCCATTTCCCCAGAAAATTAGGGCATATCGGATTATCGACTGAAAGAAAGAAAAGTAGGCACATCTTAAATAATTTTGAGAAACGCAAGTCGTTAATTTCTTTAACAAATATAAAACTCTTGATAGCTTTGTGCATATGTATTCGATGTGCTTATCCCATGTTAAACTGGAGTCTATAAAAAGTCCTAGAAATTTTGTGTAGTTGAGTCTGTTGTCCTTATTTATTAGATAATTCAGGCTGAAAGTTATGTTGATAGTTTTTCTTGATTAAGCAAGAAACCATTAGATAGATTCAAACCATAAAGCCATCTGTGATAGAGTGTCGTTGTTGAGAGCATGTAATTGAGCATGTATATATATGGTGTCAACTGAATGATAAAACATTTTGCAAAATAACCATAAAATCCAATAGTGTACAGGGGTTTCCATTACAGGCATTATGAATTTCCATTATTGGATAGGAATACATATAGGTATTGCAATTAGACATTTTATATTTTAGATGCTGTCTGCATTTTATAAGAAATGGCTGATGCAGGAAGAAGACCCTTCTTTAAATATAAAAAGAGGACATGGAGAAGGCAATTGAGGCTGTGAAGAAGGAAATGTCTTTGCTGGTGCCAGTGAAGCTTTCAGTGAGCCTCTGTGACACTTTCGTGCGAAATATGAAAGAGTACCAAGAAAAATGCGCCTACCAGCTGTACTATGTCAAAGAGAAGAAAGTCGATTTCCACACAGTGGATTGATATTGGCTTAAAGAATTGGCTTCCTCTTATTAAAGAAGAAAAGAATAATGGACAATACACAAAGAGTTAATCCCTTTAAGGATGGAAAACCAGGCAGGAAATGGTTTGATGCATTTCTTAATCGTCATGCAGGACTGCAACACTTCACTTGGTCTTGCAGTACATAGCTTTAATGTGTATATTTCAGGAACATAACCAAGTAAACACATTTTAATGCGTCCAGTTCTTGCACGGGTGTAATTCTTAAATGTACGAAAGGATGTCTTGTGGGCATCGTACCTTCTAGTACGAATGCAAACGTACATGTGATTTCCAAATAGATCGCGTTGAAAAACTTCTCTCACAGATCGTACATTTGAACGGCTTTTCGCGTATTAGCAGTTTAGTATATAGTCACGAAGCAGTGTGTGTACGTGCATGCACTGTGAGTGTGTCCGAACGTACAAAACTTTTGCCACATATATTGCATTTGAATGGCTTCTCCCTGAATGAGTACGTTCATGCAGTTTGAGATGACCAGACTGGGTGAAAGATTTCCCACACGCGTCACATTTATATGGCTTCTCGCCGGAATGGGTACGTGCGTGCAGTGAGAGAATTCCCGAACGTACAAAACATTTCCCACATATGTCGCACTTGAATGGTTTTTGGCCATAATGTCTACGTACGTGTTCTGCGAGACTTCTTGACAATGCAAAAGATTCGTCACAAATATCGCATTTGAATGGCTTTTCCCCAGAATGTAAACGTAGATGCTCTGTGAGGCTTCTTGACCGTATAAAACATTTCTCACAAATGTCGCACTTGAATGGCTTTTCACCAGAATGCGTACGTGAATGCTCTATGAAATGACACGCCTGAGCAAAACATTTCCCACACACATCACATTTGAAGGGCTTAACGCCAGAATGTGAGCGTTCATGCTCTGTAAGTTCACTAAGATTTATGAAAGGTTTCCCACAAACATCGCATTTGAATGCTTCCTCACCCATTTCACTGTTATTTTTTCTTCTTAGGAACTGATCGTAAATCTGGGATTCAGGTGTACTTTCTGTGGCAGAATTCTCTGAGGACAGAGAAATTTCAGCTTTTGAGCAGTTCATCAGTTGAGTTGCATTACCGTCAGAGCTGAATGTGCTGTAATCAAAAGATCGTATTAGCACAGTCTAGTATATACAGTCACGAAGGTCAATACGTAGTAAATATGCATCCATAGATAGTTGCTAACCACTAGGATCGCTACTATCGCCCCATTACAGACAATGCAAAATAGTACCTGCACAGTCTATTGTTTCTAGCACCCTCACAACTCAAGCTTCGTAACTGTGATATTAGTGACAATTACGATTACCACTACAAAATAGTATATTACGATACAAGGTTGAGTGGTGCTTTTACAGAATCGAGGAAAAGTTTCAAAACTCGCTCTCCTCGTTTTTCATTTTCCGACATTTTGTAATGCACTTCTCAAACGTATTGTACAATATTTTTGCACGATAGCATATTTTGAAAATAATATTTAAAAAAAAACAATATACAGTATGTAGATTACACTGTCAACCGTTGACTGAAGGTTAGCAGTCTGGCCAACTTACAAACTTCACCATCAATTTCAATGAGAAGGAATAAAAATAAGTCAGGCACTTGTAATACTTCGTGTTTAATTACAATAATTTTTTATGCTCGACCATGCCGAAATGTAGTAATTATACACCTGGTAGCAGTCCTTTAATGCATGTCATTAAAGTACACCTATTCATTAAAGTTCAGGTTCTTGATTATTCTCGCATATGCAATCGAAAGACAACAGCAAAACGTCACGCAGGCTGGAAATCCAATACTCTGCAGATGGTTATGTTCTGTTACTATAATAATTAGCGTTAATTGTAAATAATATTCAAATAAATTCAATTTGTCATCTCGTTTTTCAATGTCGAATTCAATTTCAAGGTTATATCAAGTTTAACGTTTATCTTGCTCTCTAGATTATATAAAGGTCGTCGACATTCGTTGCCCGGAAAAAAATCAATACTTTCGCGTCTGCGCACATCTCACAATTTACGAGATTGCACAAGGTCGTTCGCTCCTCAGTCACATAAGAATAACATAAATACTTATGAATAATTTCAAATTAGAAATATGGTCGAGCATAAAAAGTCGTATGAAACTTTCCTATAATTGTAATTAAGTCGTATGAAAATTATAAAACTCGCTTGCGCTCGTTTCATAAACGTCCTCGCGTCTTAATTACTATCATTATAGGCTCGTTGCATAATGTACTAATTTAATTTTGTCAAATTAGGTTTGGATTGTTTAAATAAAGTTCAGTACATTTCAAATGCAGTGATTAGTTTCGTATAATATACTGTATATTAATTAACATTGCCTTTGGGTATGAATTTTACATGCATTGTAGTATTGTAGCATATATACTGCAGGGCTGTGTCTTCTGCAACTGGTACTGATGATTTTAATTTACTTCTTTTGTGTATTTTATATTATTTCAATGTACCGAAGTACATATGATATTTCCATGCATATATTCTGCGTCATCATACGATGAAAGAGTAATGGAACGGAGAAAATTCTCTCCGGCGCCGGGATTTGAACCCGGGTTTTCAGCTCTACGTGCTGATGCTTTATCCACTAAGCCACACAGGATACAACCCCGGCGTCGGACAGAATTGTCTCTGAGTTCCAACTCTTGGGTTCCCTCTAGTGGCCGCCCTCTGCACTACGTCATATATGATATGCGTAAATCACGAAGTGATTTAAGAGGGCGCTTATTCCGTCGGATCCCGGCCAACTAGTCACTCATAACGAGTGCACCTCAGCACATGTGTGGACTTCGGTCCTATGTTCATAGACATCTATGACGTAGTGCAGAGGGTGGCCACTAGAGGGAACCCAAGAGTTGGAACTCAATCAGAGACAATTCTGTCCGACGCCGGGGTTGTATTCGGTGTGGCTTAGTGGATAAAGCATCAGCACGTAGAGCTCAAAACCCGGGTTCAAATCCCGGCGCCAGAGAGAATTTTTCTCCATTCCATTACTCTTTCATCGTACTTCTTTTGTGGTTTATGGATGGACAGTATAGAAGAATGTGTTCCAGATGTTCTACAGATGTATAGTATTATGTGACAGGTTAGTTTAGGTTTGATTAGGTGTGTAGTACTATGTGAGAGGTGTTGGCGATACTAAATACACCGTCACAATATGACTACCTTTTCCAGTTGCTCACAACGAATTTGGTATATAAGTAAAGTACCTATTTAGGGTGGGTGAGGTGAGCATATAGCTTTCCAGTGATCATATCCTATTTCAACCACTCCATACTATAAATCTTAGGCATTTTCTCTAGTGCCTGGGACATAAGTAACCTTCACCACAATTTGCTAAAGAAATTAACAAGACTGGCATTTCATCTGTTTATTCGATATAATTATAGCTGATGAAATTATTTTGAATGTGTCAATATTTATTTTTGTATGGAATACATGCAAGACTCTACTCATGGCAAAGTATAATCAAACAAATACTTACTTACTTACTTACTTACTTACTTACTTACTTACTTACTTACTGGTCTTTAAGGAACCCGAAGGTTCATTGCCGCCCTCACATAAGCCCGCCATCGGTTCCTATCCTGTGCAAGATTAATCCAGTCCCGATCATCATATCCCACCTCCCTCAAATCCATTTTAATATTATCCTCCCATCTACGTCTCGGCCTCACCAAAGGTCTTTTTCCCTCCGGTCTCCCAACTAACACTCTATATGCATTTCTGGATTCGCCCATACGTGCTACATGCCCTGCCCATCTCAAACGTCTGGATTTAATGTTCCTAATTATGTCAGGTGAAGAATACAATGCGTGCAGTTCTGCGTTGTGTAACTTTCTCCATTCTCCTGTAACTTCATCCCTCTTAGCCCCAATTATATTTTCCTAAGCACCTTATTCTCAAACACCCTTATCCTATGTTCCTCTCTCAGAGTGAGAGTCCAAGTTTCACAACCATAAAGAACAACCGGTAATATAACTGTTTTATAAATTCTAACTTTCAGATTTTTGGACGGCAGACTGGATGATAAGAGCTTCTCAACCGAATAATAACAGGCATTTCCCATATTTATTCTGCGTTTAATTTGCTCCCGAGTGTCATTTATATTTGTTACTGTTGCTCCAAGATATTTGAATTTTTCCACCTCTTCGAAGGATAAATCTCCAATTTTTATATTTCCATTTCGTACAATATTCCGGTCATGAGATATAATCATATACTTTGTCTCTTCGGGATTTACTTCCAAACCGATCGCTTTACTTGCTTCAAGTAAAATTTCCGTGTTTTCCCTAATCGTTTGTGGATTTTCTCCTAACATATTCACGTCATCCGCATAGACAAAAAGCTGATGTAACCCGTTCAATTCCAAACCCTGCCTGTTATCCTGAACTTTCCTAATGGCATATTCTAGAGCAAAGTTAAAAAGTAAAGGTAATAGTGCATCTCCTTGCTTTAGCCCGCAGTGAATTGGAAAAGCATCAGACAGAAACTGACCTATACGAACTCTGCTGTATGTTTCACTGAGACACATTTTAATTAATCGAACTAGTTTCTTGGGAATACCAAATTCAATAAGAATATCATATAAAACTTCTCTCTTAACAGAGTCATACGCCTTTTTGAAATCTATGAATAACTGATGTACTGTACCCTTATACTCCCATTTTTTCTCCATTATCTGTCGAATACAAAAAAATCTGATCAATAGTCGATCTATTACGCCTAAAACCACACTGATGATCCCCAATAATTTCATCTACGTACGGAGTTAATCTTCTCAAAAGAATATTGGACAACATTTTGTACGACGTCAACAAAAGTGATATTCCTCGAAAGTTACCACAGTTGGATTTGTCCCCCTTCTTAAAAATAGGTACAATTATGGACTCCTTCCATTGTTCTGGTACAATTTCCTTTTGCCAAATAGCAAGTCAAAACAAATACGATACATAATTTATCACCGGTTACATTGTTTACTGCACTGCAGAATGAAAGCTTCTCAAGTTTGCTTCTTTAAAAAATTCTTCATCATACCTAGGCTCGTATTACGCGATTTAACTTTCAATTCTTTCCTCATCTTCAGGCAGTGTAAACTTGTAAATTTTCTACAATGGCCAAGAGCTGAATCCCTTGTCTAGGTTTGTTTGTTGCATGTGTTAAGAGACTCCAAAATTGTTCTGTCTGTGTGTCTTGTACTAGTAGACTATATTGTAAATCTTCATCTAGACTGTGACTATAAATTAAGATTTTATAATAGTATTAAGTTTTTTGACTTGTTCCATATTCTAGCTGTAAGCATGTATGAATACCATGGAATGTTAATAAATACAATACAATACAATACAATCAGAGCCACCTGTGTGGAGTTACTCAACAACTGCAGAAAAG
>JAJSOF020000041.1:21755649-21795649 GCA_025594305.2 Periplaneta americana
TGTCCTCTCATTCAATGTAAGCTTGTTCTGCTTTAAAACTCCTACTTGAGAAATTAAAATCTGTAGTTTGAAGTGATCCCCATTCGAGGTAGGATGCAAAAAGACTGGAAAATAGTCTCTAATGTCGGCTTTAGGCATAGTAAATGTCATGTAGCACGTATGGGCGAATCCAGAAATGCATATAGAATGTTAGTGGGAGGGCGCAGAGAAAAGACATTCGGGAATGCCGAAACGTGGATGGAAGGATAATATTAAAATGGATTTGAGGGAGGTGGAATATAACAGAGACTGGATTAATCTCGCACAGGAGAGGGACAGATAGCGGGCTTATTTGAGGGCGACAATGAACCTCCTGGTTCCTTAAAAGCCGTAAGTAAGCATAGGTCATGTTACATGTTTGATCATTGAATGAGCAGGCAGTATAAGCATCTGACAAAGACAGTACGCACATTTACCCTAGAGTTGGGCAACACGATTCTTTTTCAGAAGTCGATTCCAACGATTCAATCACACATTATGAATCGATTGTAACGATTCGTTCACGATTCTTCCCAGTCTGCGATTCCAACTATTCTTTTGAATCGTCAACGAACGACTCGCAGGACACTTTCCTTTGCAAACCACGCGTAGAACAAAAACGTTCTACATCTCTCTCATAGATGGCATAAGAGGCGAGACATTGGATTGTCTCTTTCTCATTGGCTGGAACCATTCAGTTTGAACTTCATTAGTCTACAAAATTACCCAAGATAATATCTCTAAATTATAATTTATCAACTGAACCTTATTATGAAGTACATTTTTTGCATTACATCTCTATTTAACTATGCAAATTTCAGGTTTGTGTTCATTATTTTCCATACTTAACAAATGCAGTACATATTTTGATTTCACTCTCGCTCGGGAGCATTCGGCACGGTTCGGAAATGTCCGTTGACAGGTTACATCAAACAACGAATAGAATCGTGGGTTACGATACCATGCCGATTCCTTCATATTCTTTTTGAATGACGATTCGTTACGATCCTTTTGAACGACGATTCGTTGATACCACGAATCGATTGTTACGATTCTTTATTATTAGTCTTTCGAATGAATGATTCGTTCACGAATCGACCCAACTCTAATTTACCCTACATTTCCTACTTTGTTTTTATTGCAAAACAAAATTTTGGCTATAAGTAAACTTAAGGTGAATTCAGTGTTGCGACTGGAGATCTACAATTTAGCCATTCATTGCAAAGTAACGGCTCAAGTAGGTAATCTAAAACCTGGTGTTATTTTTCACTGCAAAGACATGCTAAAACGTCAATAATTTTGTATGTATGTATTTTCAAATTATACCGGTATTATAAACTAATTTTACATAATTCGCATACACAAATATCTCTGTTGTTTATAAAATGAAATTAAAAATTGTAATACCAGGATCAAATTCTAGAGAGGAATAGATAGACAAAAACATAGAAAAGCCACAATATACATACTTTGTAGACTAACATTTAAACACCAGAATAAGATATTTAACAAGTAGGATACATAAAGTTGAAAAAAATAACATATGTTATAATTTGAGATAACTTATATAATAATTTCAGAATTAAGAAAAGATTATGTTGAGAATAAAGATGGATTATATTATTATTATTATTATTATTATTATTATTATTATTATTATTATTATTATTATTAGCTCAGTTGGTAGAGCAGCTGGCTACGGACTGAAAGGTCCGGGGTTCAATCCCAGGTGGTGACAGGATTTTTTCTCGTTGCCAAACTTTCAGAACGGCACCGAGGTTCACTCAGCCTCCTATAAAACTGAGTACCGGGTCTTTCCCGGGGTAAACGGCGGTCAGAGCGTGGTGCCGACCACACCACCTCATTCTAGTGCCGAGGTCATGGAAAGCATGGGGCTCTACCTCCATGCCCCCAAGTCCTTCATGGCACGTTACGGGGATACCTTTACCTTTATTATTATTATTATTATTATTATTATTATTATTATTATTATTATTATTATTATTATTAGCTCAGTTGGTAGAGCAGCTGGCTACGGACTGAAAGGTCCGGGGTTCGATCCCAGGTGGTGACAGGATTTTTTTCTCGTTGCCAAACTTTCAGAACGGCCCCGAGGTTCACTCAGCCTCCTATAAAATTGAGTACCGGGTCTTTCCTGGGGTAAACGGCGGTCAGAGCGTGGTGCCGACCACACCACCTCATTCTAGTGCCGAGGTCATGGAAAGCATGGGGCTCTACCTCCATGCCCCAAGTGCCTTCATGGCATGTTACGGGGATATCTTTACCTTTATTATTATTATTATTATTATTATTATTATTATTATTATTATTATTATTATTATTATTAGCGTCATTAGCAGCAAATCATATAGATATTTTAACGAAAATATAACATTGACAGAAATGATATAATGTACTTAGACAACAAATAAACTTGTTTTAAAATACATGATACATAATATAAACTAGGAACTCTGTCCTATGACTATTTGAATCTGGAATCGAAAATTTCATTACTACAAGACGGCAATTCTAGCTGAAGTTTTATTATCGAATAATATCGACATGGGCCATTATTTGCACTACAGGTATGTACAGTTGAAAAAGAAAAAGTGGCCGCTCTCCAGAAGCTAAGTTCCCTTCGGGTATCTTCGCTACAATTCGGAGACAGGCGATGTTACATGTTGTTGTACCACGTTGCCTGATATCTATAGTTATAATTCAAGTATTTTTGTGTTACCTACTTAATAGCGTAATGGTAGGATTCCTGCCTCTTATGCGTAATGTTTCTTAGTTCTTTTTCCAGAGGTCCCCAGAAGTTGCTCCTTTTTCTGTTAAAAGCTTCCTTTGCTGATCTTTGCGATTTTTCTTGGGAAGGATAAATGCGCTAACTTCTCATTGCTTTCCGAACACAACAGTCTCTTTCGAATCTTAACAGATCACAGGGGCCCAAGCGCGGCGGTGAGAGAGTGGATTTGACTAATTGGGCCCTCCGGACTTCACCGAAATTCACCGCAAGGGTTAAATATTAGTTCTATCAGGATTTTTGACCTGATCAGAACCGGGAAATCCCAATTAGCCTTTGCCCCCGCATCCTGGACGAACTTGAACAAATCGTCAGAAAATCTTGGAGGGGGTTGGGCCACTTTTTTCCGCAAATGTTTCTTCACTTGTGCCCTCGCAGTTCAGTCGGAAAAACGTCGGAATTCAGATTTAAACGTCTCAGTTTCAATTCCTCGTCACTGCTTTTCACGTTATTGTGTTTGAAGATAGTATAATATAATAATATAAAAAGAAAAATACTAACACCAGTATTATGCAACTGTATTGTTCCAAACCTAATATTAAATTTATGTTATTTATGTCGCTTAAGAACGATAACAGAATACAAATAATTTCAATATTATTTATACAGGATCACTAAAGAACGATAACAATATAAATGGTAAATATCGGTTTGTTTAATTAATATAAGATATTATATAATATATAATTAATTATTTAAGGCGGTCTTGGTTCTGTGTGGAGGACGGTTGAACTTCATTAGTAGAAGGGGTGGGAGTGAAGTATATTCGAAAACTCAGGTGCAATAAAAATTGAAATAAAAATAAAATGATGTCCCTGTAGTAAACCATTCGATGTGTAGATTTAAGGTTCAATTAAAGTAACAATTTTATTTCATGGGTTTGAGCTACAAAATTAATTAGGTTTCATCACAGACATTTCATTTAAGAATATTTATATATTTGGTTAATACTAAAAACATTAAATTCGGAATGGATCAAGTTTGTTGAAACGAATTGAGTGAATCACAAAATTTATCAGGACACGCGTAACTTATTCCTGAGTTCGTTGTGCGCAAGAAAGTGGCTTGTATTCAGAGTGTTAAGAATCCATTTCTCTTTAGAGAGCAGATCGCTGTGAATCAAACCGTAACCCGTCTCCACCTACGCATACTTATCAAATTTATGCCCAACCAACATCTACATAAGCGTTTCACATATTTCCGGGTAGGTGAATCTAATCAGGACGCGAAGTCTGAAAACAAATTTGCTGTTGAAGTTGTTGTTCGCACTAAGAACAAACTATCAGGTAGAAAAATAATGCAATGTTAAAGTAATGACAAAGATTATTTTCTCACTCTCTATACATAGCAATATAGCTGTAAGAGAAATAGGCCTACAACTAACATCGGTCTGTTTTTTCAGAGCGTGTTGGTAATTTGCTGGATTGTGTTTGCAAGCGCTGGGTTATATACGTCTATTTGATTTGCTTTTATTTATGTTTACTTAATTATTAGTCTTCTTACTTTATTAATACTTAAATTGCAACAGCGAAATAAATATAGTCCTATGAAGGACACATCTATGCAACGAATATTGGAAACGTGTAGTTGCTCTATTTCATTTTGAAAATTGTTTCCATAGTAACATTAGAACAATGCGTTTAGGTTACAATGATAAGCAGTGTTAATGCTCAGTTTGTTGTGTATTTAGCTATAATTCATAATAAAATGTCGTAATTAAAAAAATAGTTGCATTTAGTGGAAGCATGGACTGTCATCTGAATGATTTACATTTTCAGCTTCCATCCATTCTGAAAACTCAAACATAAGAAATCCTTTCGAGTATGGTGTAACCTGCAATTAAAAATTTTGTCTAAAAGGAGCAAGATGAACTTGTTGATGTTACTTGTAATGGTTCATTTAAAATACTTTCCAAAGAATGTACACTTTTTCCATCACTTTAGGTCAAGGTATTTTCTGAGTATAATAAAATAGGTGAAAATACATTGAAACATCTAGTTCCATTTTGTAGCACATACTGTATCTCTGTGAACAAACATTTTCAATATTTTGTTTCCTGAAAAACAAACATAGAAATTGGCTCGATGTTGAACCTGATTTAAGGCTAAAATTAGCAAATATTGAACTAGATGTTGATAGAATTGTCCCAAACAAGAAAAGGTGTGATTTTTTTCCATGACATCTAGATTCAGGTTTATACTGCATGTTCAATTTAATTGTTGTTAATATTGCTACGTACGTCTCAACTTCTAATTCTACGCAGGTCTAAAATTCAAAGTTGTGGGTCCTAGCATGCCTTAAACATAAAAGGGGGTCCACAACTCTGAAGTTGGCTTATGCAACCATTTGGTTTGCTATGTCGGTCTAGTAACCGCTAAACAGGTGCGTTTTTGGCGTTAATTTCTAATTCCAAGAGTATTGGTACGCAAAAATAGAAGTGAATAGTGTTTCTTTGTATATGCGAAAGTATTAGTAGCAGTAGGATCTCTGTCCTATGTGCTCGTCTCATATACCTTCAAGGAAATAACTCTGGTGTCACCAGATGGATTAGAATTAGATTAATGGTGAAACTCCATAACTGGAGTCGAACCTGCAGTCTTCCAGCTTGCATCACAGCACTGAACCTCGATTGTAGTGCGTACCTCACATGAAATTATTTATCATAAATACTTTTTACTTCGTTATTTAACGACAATGTATCAAATACTTGGTCATTTAGCGTCGATAGGATTGGTGATAGATGGTATTAAGTGTAATGAAACCGAGATTTCGAAATAGATTACCTGACATTCTCCTTACGGTTCGAGAAAACCTCGGAAAAAAACACAACCAGGTAATCAGCGCAACGGGGACTCGAACTCACGCCGAGTCCCTACCACGCCGTAGCACAACTGAAAATATCCCAGCCGAGCCGCCATTTGTTTGGGAAGAAACCACGCCGCTATTTGAATACGTGTTGTATTGCGTATCCGAGAAGTATATGTTTCTAGAAAACAATAATGTTTCCATTACATCTCTTATTTCTACTGAAGCAGCTAAAGCCGCCATTTTTATAATTTGGAAAAGAAACGTTCGCGTGCTTTTAATGTAATATTCGCCTCCTTGAGAAGACTAAAATACGAAGGACACACGGTACAGTGAACACTATAGGCTAATCGTTTTTTCTTTTATTGACCACGAATGTGTTTCAACCATTCGCTACTAAATTAACTTTGGAACTTTTCTTTTTTTGGGTCCGGTACTGCAACAGTACATCTGACAATGAGTCCATGTTTAAACCTAGTTCACTAAACTATAAAACGCAGCAATTTTATGTATCTGTTAGTGTAAAATACGATATCAAAACGCTATTTTTTTGCCATTCAACGCACCTAAAATACACAATGTTTATTAATTGCGACATCAGCAACTAGGTACCGAAACGGATTAACCAACAATGCGGTAGAACTAGGGGAACTATTAACCTGCGAGTAGAGTTGCCTCACGGCAATGAGCTGGGTTACCTCACAGACTTACTAATTTCCGTGTGTTACCTCTATGTTTACAATGTTGCCATTTGAGTCAATTTATAAATAAAAATATCGGATAATAGGAAATGCAGACTAATTTGTTTAAATTACGTTCTAAGTTATTATATCTCAAATCGGAATTTTTATCAATCCCGACTCTCTTTATCGGGATTCAACCAGGAAATTGGGAGAATCCCCCTAAATTGAGATACCAGGCAACTCTGGCTGTCAGGGTGCATCATTTTCATAGGAACTCTGAATGTGAATATTCATAACCACGCTTAATAAAAGAAGAATTAATGTCTACTGTTTAATCTTTAGGTTAAACTGCTGTATGAATCCAAAAACATTATTATTATTATTATTATTATTATTATTATTATTATTATTATTATTAATTATTACTAGTAGTAAGTAGTAGTAAGTAGTAGTAGTAGTAAGTAGTAGTAGTAGTAGTAGTAGTAGTAAGTAGTAGTAGTAGTAGTAGTAGTAGTAGTAGTAGTAAGCAGTAAGTAGTAGTAGTAAGCAGTAAGTAGTAGTAGTAAGCAGTAAGTAGTAGTAGTAAGTACTAAGTAGTAGTAAGTAGTAGTAGTTAATAGTAGTAGTAAGTAGTAGTTAGTAGTAGTAGTAAGTAGTAGTAGTAAATAGTAAGTAGTGGTAGTAGTAGTAGTAGTATTCGTAAGTAGTAGTAGTAAATAGTAAGTAGTGGTAGTAGTAGTAGTATTCGTAAGTAATAGTAGTAGTAAGTAGTAGTAGTACTAAGTAGTGGTAGTACTAAGTAGTAGTAGAAGTAGTACTAAGTAGTGGTAGTACTAAGTAGTAGTAGTAGTAGTACTAAGTAGTAGTAGTACTAAGTAGTAGTAGCAGTAGTAGTACTAAGTAGTAGTAGCAGTAGTAGTAGTACTAAGTAGTAGTAGTAGTAAGTAGTAGTAGTAGTAGTAGTAGTAGTACTAAGTAGTGGTAGTACTAAGTAGTAGTAGAAGTAGTACTAAGTAGTAGTAGTAGTACTAAGTATAAGTAGTACTAAGTAGTAGTAGTAGTACTAAGTAGTAGTAGTAGTAGTAGTAGTAGTGCTAAGTGGTAGTAAGTAGTAAGTTGTGCTAAGTGTAGTCAGTCATAGCTAAAAGTATTAACTAGTAAGTAATATTTAGTGGTACTAGGTTTGGTAGTAGTAGTAGTAGTATCTTTAGTAGTAGTACTAAATAATACTAAGTATCTGTTTAGCAGTAGTGGTACTAGAAAATCTTAGTAGTAGTAGTAGTAGTAGTGGTGAGTAGTAGTAGTGAAGTATAGTAGTAGTAGTACTAAGTAGTAGTAGTACTAAGTGTGCTAGTAGTAGTGGTAGTAAGCAGTGGTAGTAGTAGTGGTAGGTTAGTGGTAGTGAAGTGGTAGTAGTGAAGTAGTGGTAGTAGTAGTACTAAGTAGTAGAGTAGTACTAACAGTAGTCTATCGTAAGTAACTAAGTAGTAGTAGTAGTAGTACTAAGTAGTAGTAGTAGTAGTAGAAACTAAGACAAGAATTACTTTCAATCAGTCATTAAAAATTAACTTTTTATAATATTTACAGTTTCTGTATCTTTAAATTCGGCGAATAATTATCTGTTTGAAGAAAATGAAGGATATGAAGTGGATGGAGGACAATAACAATCTATATCGTAATAACGTAGTTTGAAACTAGTTCGAAATGAGTTGAACATACTGAATGATTCGTTGTAGGGTAGAAATTCTGTCTGCGGATTACACCTATCCACATCTTTACTCAGAGGAAACCTGAAGCATACAGTAATACAGTCGTATGAGTACAATAGTTCGTCTTCTGTAACATAATACGGAGCAAAAATCGTCGTAGAAATGAAGATTAACTAATCAGTGAAATGTAACATTCTTTCCTACTTTATCTTTACTTCCATGTATTGCTGCAATTAAAAACAGCACACGAACGAACCATACTTATTCAGCCCAACCAAACAAATGGCCGCTCGTCGGCTGTTCAATTTGGGAGCATAACACTAGCGCCAGTGAGAGGTCTAGCGGTTATTTAGTAAGTCTATGGGATCAGCAGCTTTCTCCTTTTTTAAGCAATGGCGCTTGGCCCAGTATGGCTCTGAACCCTTCAATTGTTCAGTTGTGCCACGAAATTGATGAAGACTTGTGTCGCCGAATAGTCTCAAATATCCGTGCGCGGTTTCAATAGCGTCTGTTATCAAAATGGTAGACAGACTGAACACGTACTCTTATGAATAAATATTTCCAAAGCATGATTAATGTATGTGCATAACATTTGTTATGTTATTGAAAGAAATAAAATTTCTATAAAAGTTTTCAATGTGTCAGCCTATCGTGCGCCACCCTGTATATTTCTGACGCCAGGCAGTACATCTCACTGAATGATATCTGTCATAGGAACAGACAGGTATAGTGCTGCCCCTAGACAGTGCCAAAATTTGCCGCCCCCCGAAACTCCCACAAATAGTTTATGAGCAGCTGTTATATGGGTCATGTTTAGTTTAAATTATTTTTGTGCGAGATCGTGCGTATTTGCTTGCTTTCCGCACAAAACCAATACGCGGTAAGTGTGAAATACCACATTCAGTATTCCCAACGTAACACACATAACAATTTCCCTCTTCTTACCGCTTAAGCGCGACATTCATTTTACTGCTTTAGGCTTTTAACATATTATTTTTAGAGACGTTTAACATAGTAATAATTATAAATTGGAAACTTACCACTGCAATTTCACCTAAATTGCACTGTTAATTATTGTTTTTAAATATTTCCAAAAATTAAGTAAACTCTACTACTCCACTAAAGTTATTGCATTCGTGATGCAAGTAACATTAAGGAAGCCGTGAAAAAATCAACAAGATTCCAGATGCCGATGTTATTACTGCAATATGTTATATAAATAATATTGTTAAAATATTAAAATAAAAAAATAAATCATTACATAACCTTACCGTTTGTTTTAAGTTCGCATTTATAGACTGTGGGGGAAAAAAAAAGACAGACGTATATCACGGCCTGCTGCAATATAGTAAACACAGAAAACATTTTATAGCAACAATGTTGAAGAGAGATATTTTTGTTTTCCAAAATTGCCGTCATTGAACAGAAACCAATATGGAGATTTCATTGGAAATAATTAGAAATTCCTCTTTCAGGTATGCAATAAACGATCTTCGCAAAAAAAAAATAATGTACGATTCACGAGCGGTATGTTTGTTTTCATGTTCTCGGAAATTAAAAAAGCTCAACTACATTTCGCTTTTTCAATCTTTTCCTCGAACATGAAAACATCAACATACCGCTCTTGTAACGCATATTACTATTAAATGAAATGTTACAATTCAGAAAACAGTAAATTACAAGAATCGAAATACATGCATCTTACTTGTGAATTATAAAGATTTCCTTCTCACTTTCTTCACAGAGAAAACATTGATGATGTCATCAAAGTCGATCTGACGAAGCACATCAGATCAGATTTGTTATAAAGAAATATATTCAAACTTATTCATTGTTAAAAGAGAACTGATTTGTGAAAGGCAAGCATTGATTTTGTTTTGTATTTTGTATTTTTTACTTTAATGGGAAGTATAAAGTAAATTGAAAAATAAACTGCATCTCTTTGAGGAATAAATCTTTCATATAAAATTATGTAGTGCATATGTTACTGTAAATGTACGAAGACCTGTAAGTCTTAGAATTTACCGGTATAACCTAACATTTACCGTTATGGTGCGGTAAAACCCCGAAATATCTTATTAGCCTATATATTTTGAACTTTTACCAAGAGATGTTGGTAAATCTCAGGATTTACCAATTAGTTGTGGTAAAATCTTATTAATTTAATTAAAAAAAATCTTTACTAAGATTTACCGTTCTTCGCACTTCTACATATCTATTTCCGAGTCATCTCTTTATTGTTGTTTTAGGATCTATTTAAAAACATAAATAAAAATATCTCAACAGTGACTGAAATAATTTATATTTTATTTTAAATTGAAGTTATTTAAGTATTCTTACATTCTAATGTGATTATAAATAAACAATATTCCGTATTAAAATAGTGAAAAATATCATAGTTTTAACCATTGTCTGTTATATTATTCCGTACAAAAATTAGCAAAGCCTTTATATTCCCTCAAACAGTCTAGGTCCGCAAATAAAGTAAAGCAAACATTATGAATGTTAATTTTTGTTACAAGGTTGGCTGTTATGACATTTAGAATTACACAACATGGAAGATGATTTACACAAACTTTTTTGTTCAACACTTTTTTTAAACAATTACACTTTTTGAACCCTTGTCCTCCAACAAAAGATAGTTTGCCAACCACTTCCCGCACACTAATTTCTTCTTTTGCTACTTCTTCGATGATGATAAAATTTTCTTTGCAAATGTAAATTGGCTCCTAGTGTACAATGATTTCAGTTTGCCAGCTTTGGTACCAAGTTTACAAAACTCGTCATCTTGAATATTTATGACCACTGCGTCAATTTTTGCCCGGTCTACATTGGGTACTTTAATACTCAAATTATGTCCGACTGAAAGTTCTGGAATTTAGTTAGAAGTGGCTGCTTCCATTTTCTTTCTTTGGAAGCCTCTCGGAACCGCTTCACTTTATCGATCCTGGAATTATGTCTTAACCTGCACAACGGAGGCAGAATTCTTCGTTCTGGACTCTTCGATCTAGCTTTTACCAGCTCGCATCAGTAAATCCTGAGATTTACCAACATTTCTTGGTAAAAGTTCAAAATGTATGGGTCTAATAAGATATTTCGGGGTTTTACCGCAGTATAACGGTAAATGTTAGGTTATACCGGTAAATTCTAACATTTACTCTTCGTACATTTACGGTAACACATATACCGGAAAGTGATTAAATTGTATTCTCAACGATATATATTGTATATTTCAGCCCGCCCTGATGCACTAAATGATAGCATTAATAGTCTTAACGAAGATCTTGATTCCATCTCTTCCTGGTCTCAACAATTTGGGCTTAACCTAAACGCATGTAAATCACAGGCTATTCTGTTCGCGAAACGTAGATTAATTCCTGAAGTCAACGACCTGAATATTCCACCTGTGAAACTGGATAAAACAATCATCCCGTTTAGCTCTACCGCAAAAAATCTCGGAGTGCATTTCGAATCTAATCTCAATTGGGACACGCATATTAAATACCAGCCGTACCCGTGCGCTCCGCTGCACTTGTTAGAAATAAACATAAAGTAATTATTACATAATTAAAATGGGACATCTGTCCCAGAGAAAATTCGTGTTTGATAGAAGGATAAATAGTTTAATACGTTATTTAATTTAAATTATATTTAAGTAATTAAAATGCGATTATTTTGATCCAGAGACCACTCATTTGGTGCAATGATAATTCCTTTAACATATTTCTTATTTTTTATTACATGCAAACAATTAAAATATGATCATTGGGTTCAGAGAACATCTGTTTTTGATGCAACGATAATCCGTTTAACATTTTTCTAAATTAGTCTTGAATGCATCCTTAATAAATCACTCCATATTAATAGAGTGGATTGTGTACGAAGATAATTTTTCTGTGCGTAAAGATCTATTTTCATCTTACCTCATTCCTTATATGTAGTATCACATCCATCTAGAGAAACTACAAATTTCAAATAGTGAAGGAATTATCCAAATTAGCTTCTGAGATTACTTCATACAAACAGTCAAATTTAATATTCTCTGTATATTAATACTGATAAACATCAAGGCCGCCTTAAATAGATGGAGTCATTTGTTTTAATTTCATTATAGCCATCGATGTCGTTCCTACAATAATTCCTTTGTGACATATTGATTTTCAGATTTTTGCTCTATTAAATAACTTAAATAGTTATACAGCAAATAATACAATCTCCTATATGTAATTATATTTCTTTCTTTCGAAAATGTAAGAATTCACGATCTCCTATGTACCACGCCATAGAGTGAATAAATGTGTTTTTTCTTCCTACTGAAAAATTTTATATTTTGTACATAGAAGTTACGGAACAACGACGCTATAATCTGAGGCGGCGTTGAAAATGTATTGTATTGTTATTTTAAAACTCTTGTATATCCTTAAATATCAGTCCTAACAAAATTTTGCCTGGAATAAAACGTATCGGAAATAATGTTTAAAGAAACTTTTGTTATGTAACATTTATCAAAAAAATCAATAATAAGCGAGATATTTCGATTGATTTTATTCAGGCCCCCTTATAACCTCCCCTTTCAAATAAAGTATTACAGCCTAAAATCTAAGTTACAACGAACTTAATTAATATTCCAATTTTCATCGAAATCCGTTCAGCCATTATCGCGTGAAAAGGTAACATAGACAGACAGACAGCCAGACAGACAAACAAACAAAAATGTCAAAAAAGCGATTTTCGGTTTCAGGGTGGTTAATGTTATATGTTAGGACCAATTATTTTTGGAAAATCGAAAATTACCAGAAAAATTTCGGCTATAGATTTATTATTAGTATAGATACATGTAAGAGGGCATTCTCTATTCTCCATTCACTAAAAAGATTGTATCATTATCCATCTAAATTAAAACAGACGCTGGTACAGACACTCATTCTACCTCACCTCGATTATTGCGACGTTTTGTTCAGTGATCTCAGGATTGATTCCGCTCAGAAACTACAGCGTGTTCATAACGCGTGCGTCCGCTTCATTTGTAATGTTCGATACTATGATCATATCTCACCATCTTTCGAGAAGTTATCATGGCTTAGGTTACATGAGAGGAGAAATCTGCACTCACTTTCTCTCTTATATCGAATTATGCACAATTCGTCCCCCTATTATTTATTCGCTCGTTTTCATACTCTCTCTCGCTATCATAATATTAATACTCGATAACACGCTAGAAATTCCACTTCACACATCATCTCTGTATTCCTCATCTTTCACTGTTGCTACCTCTCGTCACTGGAACTCTCTGCCGCCTGAAGTCAAGGGCTGCCGAACATTGAAATCTTTCAAATCCAAGTTAGAAAATTATCTAATGACGAGTTGCCAAACTAACTTACTATTATGACAAGTGTTGTATTGCATGTTTCCACGTATTCACATTTTTTTTATGCCCTAGTGATATTCAACTTATTTTATATTTTTGTTTTCATATTTTCCGATAATGGTATATCTATAATGTGATAAGTTGAGCTATATTTTCCTTACTGTGTGTACCTAAAAATATTGTTTTCATTGTATGCTTTGTACTGCTCTATTTTTTATACTACTACTACTACTACTACTTACTACTACTACTACTACTACTACTACTACTACTACTACTACTACTACTACTATTATTATTATTATTATTATTATTATTATCATTACTATTCTTATTTTTATCATTATTATTATTATTATTATTATTATTATTATTATTATTATTATGAATAATTGTCTTATTTTTATACTTTGTATGCCTAATTTATTTTGACCTGCTCTTCACATTTTATTATGCTTTTTCTTTCTTTCTGTATGTTACATATTATGTCTGATTTTTCTTACTTGTTGTTTACATTTCATTATTATTATTAGCTTATTCAGTTTTGTGTTAAAATTGTAGTGTACTGTACTTTGTAAATTTGTAGTGTTTTTGTAACGCAGTTTTGCTCCTGGTTGAGTGTTAGAGAAAGCCGTATGGCCTTAACTATGCCAGGTTAAATAAATCATTATTATTATTATTATTATTATTATTATTATTATTATTATTATTATTATTATGAATAATTGTCTAATTTTTTTGTACTTTGTATGTCTAATTTATTTTGGCCTGCTGTTCACATTTTATTATGCTTTTTCCTTTCTTTCTCTATGTTACATATTATGTCTGATTTTTTCTTACTTGTTATTTACATTTTATTATTATTATTATTATTATTATCTTATTCAGTTTTGTGTGTAAAATTGTAGTGTACTTTGTAAATTTGCAGTGTTTTTGTAACGCAGTTTTGGTCCTGGTTGAGTGTTAGAGAAGGCCGTATGGCCTTAACTCTGCCAGGTTAAATAAATCATTATTATTATTATTATTATTATTATTATTATTATTATTATTATTATTATTATTATTATATTGGAAATGTAACTGAGAGTTGTGGTTACTATTCATAGCGATAAATAATAAACAGACATCCAATTTGATTTTCAACAAAGCATTCTTGTTTAAACATGCAGTTCAATTTAAGCAGTTCCATGGTATAATAACGTGATAATTTCAATATAACTATGCAGCTGCACACTTCCCTTTTACTCTCGCCACGACTGCGACAATGTGATAACAAAATAATATCCGATTTCCACAAGGTGTTCAAGAACAAACTTCAGAAAAGATTTACCAACAAGTATTTTAAAAACAAATTTCACTGTAAAATTAAAAGTGGGAAAAAAAAAACAAGGAAGACAAAGAGGGAGAGAAAATGGCGCCCAAGGTAACTGCCTAGGTTGCCCAGACCTAAATCCAGCACTGGGAACAGAGGAAGATCAACCGTTTGTTTACATCTGAAGCCTGATTAGTGAAATTTTGCTATAGCGGTTTCAGAATAAGAAGGCATATGGCCTAAGCCAATTGAGTGCTAGCAACAGTTCGACGTTGTCACACAGTGCACTGTGCACGAGACGTGGAAGACACAGACAATAGATAAGGACAGAACATATCAGTTGCAGCCCTCTCGTTGAGCGAGCAGGTCGAGACCTGTTTCTTCATTGTGTGTAATGTTTAAGTATAATTACTTACTCAATTTTTATTACTTCTTCGCTTCATAGATCAGTAGCTCTTGGAGTCACTGACTTGCGAAATAAAGTGACAGATATGTATGTGTATTTATTCACACTGCAATGGTTATATACCCAGTGGCAGTGGTAACTAATTACACTCAATAATGACAATAATAAACTTATTATTTAAAAATACAATTAATAATAATACTAATAATAATAATAATAATAATATATACTAAATTAAATGAAACGATCACTTAAAATAACATTTGAAATAAATCTAATTTGTATCTTAAAACTAAGATCGAACTAAAACCCACGAGTATATGTTCATATCTGCACAAGTACCTTTCAAATTACACTCATTTCGCTGTCAACTCACTCACTGCACTGGAACTACGACACATTTCACAGATTCTATCCCGATTTCACTAACACTTCAAAAACATTTCACTCTTCAAATTCTTTGCACTGCCACTATAAACTATAAAGCTTCACTGACAGGAACACGTTTCACTTACACTACACACTTCACTGACACAACACACTTCACTGATACAACACTTCAATAACAACATATCATTTACACCCTTTAAATACTGTGTATAATTACCGTCTATTAGTAAAGTCCTTAAGCCTATTTTTAAATGCATTTTTGGTTGTTGGTAAAGCCTTTAGTAAGTCTGCAGGTAAAGCATTCCAGTCCCTGATAGTACGATTGAGAAAAGAAAACTTTCCAGTGTCCGTCCTCTGCCTTCTTTCCCTCAATTTATATGAGTGGTCGTTCCTTGAAGAGTAATTTGGTGGCTGCAACCTACTTTTGTAGACATTTACTTTGCTAATGTCTCAGAAAGAATGTTTTAATTCTTACTCAGACTTTCTTGTACAGCAAAGCTGAATTTATTATTGTTTATTTCTCCAGACGAAAGATAAGATACAGTTTGTTTGTAGGGGCAGCCTAAGAATCTAGCGATAACAAAACGAAAACATATCTGTAGATACGTAATTTAGTTTTGAAGTTAGAAAGTATTATATTTTTCCTCCGTTAAATGAAGCCTATATAATTTAATTTAATTCTCTAGCTTATACATACCTAGGGGTCCAGGGTTCTACATTCTGGTTACGAATCTGGCTATAATGCAACGTAATCATAATGTGTGTTCACATATAATTCAGTACTCATACTGGAACTGTAGATTTTTTTTATTTTTCTCTGTTAAACTAAGCCTATCTAATTTTATTTTATCATCTAATTTTTACATATCTAGAGGTCCAGGGTCCCATATTCTGGCTAAGAATATAAGCATATCTGTTCATATGTAGGCCTAATTCAGTACTCATATTGAAACTGAAGATTACTTTCTTTTACTTTGTTAAATCAAGTCTGTCTAATTTAATTTAATCCTCAAGCTTATACATACCTAGAAGTCCAGGATTCTATGTTCTATCACTCTGGCCTGTGGCAATATAAACCTACGAGTGAAGGTAGTTGTACAGAAGCGAATAAGAAAACCGTAATCCAATAATATCGTTAATATATTGAAGATAAAATTGTATATTAGAAAAAAAACCTATAACGTGTAATATATGTAACGAAAGCTGTTTAAAACAGAAATTGAGTTTTGGAATTATAAAATCTCTTCGTTCCTAGCATGCCTGTATTTATTTATTTTAAAAGTGAAATGTAGTTAATATGCTTCATTTTATAAAGTTTTCTAATGCTCTTAAGGAAGAATCTTGTTAATGCTCTTCGTATAATTCATGGAAAAAGAGGCAGGAGTGTTTATGTTTACAATATCATCCAAATATCTCATATGTTTATGCAATATTTCGTCTTATACCATGTATAATAATCCAATGAAAAGTGAAAATCGTACCTATGGGTATTCTCAGCTTTTTTCTTCTTTCCACGTTCTATTATAATGGCACTGCTAACACATACTACTAATGTACTTCAAATATCGTACGATGAAGTTATACACGGTTCTGAAAATTGTACAAATAATTAACACGTTTGTTCTGCGTTATTTTCCAGGAGAGGTAAATTCAAGTATACCACATATTTTAATTGTCTCTTTGTCCTGGCCGAGAATATAAGATAACGTATGCACTTCTAAACCACACGCCTCTGCAGTCAGATTCTTTGTTTGTGAAGAACTGACACGCACTGCATCATAAGTTAGTCCTTTAATAGTACATTATGCAACGAGCCTATAATGAATGTAATTAAGAAGCGAGTATGGATATTTATGAAACGAGCGCAAGCGAGTTTCATAATTTTCATACGAGCTTCTTAATTACCATTATAGGCGAGTTTCATACGACTTTTTATGCTCGACCATATTTCTAACTTGATATTGTTAATTTTCTTTGTATCTGACCTTGGCCAATGTCCCGTATGTTGTGAGATGTGCGCAGACGCGAAAGTATTGATTTTTTCTGAGGAACAGATGTTCACAGTGACCTTGCTAGGCCATAAGAACCTACAGAGATAACATTAAAAATAAATTAGACATTGAAAAACGAGATGACAAATTGAATTTATTTGAATATTATTTACAATTAACGCCAATTATTATAGTAACAGAACATAACCTTCTGCGACAGTATGGGATTTCCAGCCTCCGTGACTTTTCGCTAATTCTCTTTCGATTGCATATCCGAGAATAATCGATACTTGCGGTTTTATAACGATACAAAGCTGACCTGTCATTGGCTGAACAGTTGTAACCTGAGTCGTCATTGGCTGAAAGACCTGACCTTTAATGAGTAGGTATACTTTAATGACATGCATCAAAGGTCTGCTACCAGGTGTATAATTACTACATTTCGGCATGGTCGAGCATAAAAAAAATTATATACAAAAATACCATACTCCTCGCTTGTGATTATAGAACTATCCTTTTGCGTATAACAGATGAAACACCAGAGCCAATTCCAATCCCTTGTAGAGACATTGTTACGGTAAGTTACACATCACACAAGAGAAAACAGTCCACGTCTGAAATTGAAAATAAACAGATTCTATCTTCGTTTATAGAGACGGAATTCAGAGCAAAATATGTTCTATGCTGTAGGTTGGATATCTCTGTTTAGTCTTAAAGCGATAACACGCGAACCAGTTGACATATAATTGCCATTCTTGTACGGTTGAGTTCAGAATTCGTAGCTCTATCGAATGGCACAGCTTAAAATGCATTACTAGCCATAAGTATTGTGCGCGCAAGAAAGAAACTAATACGCGACACTTCAGCGAGACTTCGCGACGATTTAACTAGGCAACACCGCTTCACTGTCACTGGCTAGTCGAGGTAGACCGGCCTGAACTAGCTACGCCTTATATGCCTTCTTATTCTGAAAGCGCTTTAGTCAGCATTATATCACAGTCTACTATATACAGTCGCGAAGCTCAATATGTAGTAAAAATGCAAACATGGGTAGTTGCCCACCACTAGGATCGCTACTATCGCCTCATCATCGCAGATCTCTCTCCTAGCAGACGACAAAATATGTTACACTTTCCTTGTCGTGTTCTTTTGGAAAAATTAACACCTTCCTTCCATTATTGAAATATTAAATGCATAAAGTTAATTTATTATTATAATGAAGTATATTAAATTCCACCATAAACTCGAAGATACCTGCAAGAAATAAGTTAATATAATTTTCGTTTGTGCAAAACGAACTGAAATTTACTATAATAGCTTCACTCATTCAAGATTATAGCGATAATTAACTATGAAACCAATAAATATTAATTTGCATTTCCCTTTACAACAATAATAATGGAAATATGAATTAATGGAGTAACTTACGTGTACCGGTACTTGTAGTGTAGGCTTACGTAGTTAACAAAGTGGGGTGAGGTTAAGCAATAATAATCACACCAGAATTGGAAATAAAACGTGATCAATAAATTTTATTGTAACAGACTTTTTCTACGTCTCTAGTAAAGCAACAAATAAAAATAACAACAAAATTAACAGCTATAATTAAAAACATATCCTTTGAAAAAAAAGTAGGCCTAAGCAATAATAATCCCACCAGAATTGAAAATAAAACGTGATCAATAAATTTCATTAAAACAAACTTAATTTTTCTACGTCTTTAGTAAAATAACACATAAAAAATAATAACAAAATTAATAGCTACAATTAAAAATATATCCCTGAAAAAAAAAAGTAGACCTAACCTTTATTTCTCTGGAAATGTAGCAGCGTAAGTGACAGAACTTTAACCGGTATCTAATGTCCTTTCGGTTAGACTGAAACATTTCATTGTGAAATTTAAGAATATAATGTATTCTAACAGTCACAAAGAACTTCAAAATTAAGAGTTTTGTTTCTGCACAGCATTCTTGTGGAAACCCAGGAACCTTTCTGAATCTTTCGGAAATCGGAAAAAGGATAACTCTGGCCTCTTTCTCTTACTGTTGCTACAATTTATAGCACTACAAACGTCTCCTCCTTGTCCCATATTATTATTCCAATTATTATATTTTAGCCATTAACATTTTCATTACAACCAATAACGAACATTTCACAAGCATCAATGTGAAATACGCAACGAGCTAGCACTCGATGGAAATACGACACAGTCCAAAGTCGACCATGGACAGTCTATTGTTTCTAGTTGCTAACCGCTTGGAGCGCTTTATCACGAGATTTGCAAAAAAACACCTTAAGTTTCGCGACTGTATATAGTAGAATGTGATTATATGTCATGGAGAGAGAAAGGAACTGGCCATCATACCCAATTATCTTCTGGCTTAGTTGCCTCAGGTTCGGTTTTCATCACAAGATATGTGGCTGGCACTGCAGTTCCCTGAATGGAACCACAGCTGTAGTCTGTAGTCTCCACTGTGGTGTCTACCTGCAGAATGTACAGATACGTCATTACTTTTTCTTGGAAGAGTATTTACTGATGAACGTTACTAAACAGGTTATGTTCTTCCTCTGCTCTAAATCAATTACATGCTCTCAACAACGACACTCTATCACAGATGGCTTTATGGTTTGAATCCAATGGTTTCCTGCTTAATCAAGAAAAAACTATCAACATAACTGCCAGCCTAAGTTATCTAATAAATAAGGACAACAAACCCAATTACACCAAATTTCTAGGACTTTTTATAGACTCCAGTTTAACATGAGATAAGCACATCGAATACATATGCACAAAGCTATCAAGAGTTTTATATTTGTTAAAGAAATTAACGACTTGCGTTTCTCAAAATTGTTTAACATGTGCCTACTTTTCTTTCTTTCAGTCGATAATCCGATATGCCCTAATTTCCTGGGGAAATGGAACCAAAATTGGAAGCGTCTTGATTTTACAAAAGAAAGCCATTAGAATTTTACGTAAATCAAACTATCTGGAACATTGTCGGCCACTTTTCAGACAATCACGGATTTTAACAATCATATTTTTGTATATATATGATCTAGTATTTTACACTCGACAAAATATCGACAATTACTCATTAGTGGCCAATATACATGATCATGAAATTATAAATAGTGAACAAATTAATATTCCATATTGTGGATTACACAAGAGCAACACAAACTTTTTAATTATGGGGATGAAATTATATAATAAGCTTCCCAGTCAATATTATAAATTACCAATCAATAGCTTCAAAACTAGATTTTACAAATAAATAAATAATCCTTTTTATTCTGTTGCTGAGTTTTTCAACACAAATTTGTATGAAATTGTATTTTAATAAATAAGTTTAATTGCAATTTAGTTAGTTTTCTTTAATTTAAAAGTTTTAAATTATTTCATGTTTTCATTGTATTATTTAAATTTTACTGTTTCTTTTATTAATGTTTTTTTTAAATGTATTTATATGTTTTTCAATGTATTCTGACGAAGTCTAAGACTGTATGTCTAATGGCCAAATAAACTGAATTGAATTGAATTGAATATTATAAATTTTGGTGATAAATTGCCTGATTGGCTAGTTTCGACATGGTTTGCGTCACCCTCATATCTCACTAGTCAGATTCGGTATGGTTTCTTTGTTTTTAGTATAGGTTGGGGGGGAATACCGTAAATGTATCTCTTATATTAAATACATAAAGTTTATAACTACCAAATAATGTAAGTTAGAGTATTCGCATATAAAGGAATGAGGGCGTGCATAAGAAGTGTAAAAAATGTTCTTACCTCTGGCGAAGGCTTTGCCTCCTCTTTGACTACGTCATCGTAAGACGGTAGTGCCAAAGGGTCGTCCTCGGGTTCCGTCTTGATGGCATCCATTACAACTGAAAGAACAGAGTAACAAAATTACCTGTTTGCTTTTTATGAGCTTCAGTAGAAAACGTATGCAATACAAAATAGTTTATTAGTCTATGAATTGAAATCAGAGTGTTGTCATGATGTCACTGTTGATTAGTCAGCGATTTGAATGAGTTTCAGCTTTTATGTCAGAGAAGTTGCCTATTGTTCAAGGCGTTCAATCTGAACTTGAGAACGTGTACGGTATAACTTGAACGTCGTAGCAACAGATGGCGGTCTGTACGGTCTGTGTGCTACCATAACCTCTTTCGAACTGTGTTTTGCGCGGCCAAGTCGTACGCAGGGTATTTGTTATCATCGTTTGCGTACGGCAACATTCCACAACACAAATCAAATGCTCCGTGTCCATGTTGACCGTCGAAGTTAATGTCAACAAATACGTAAGTAATCGTCTTAACCCTCTCCCCATATCTCGACAGTAAGAAAAAAACTCACCTCAGTACGTGTTTCCAAACAGTTCACATTCCTGCCACTACCGGCGTCACCGTACTTATCGGTACGTACTCTTCGGAATGAACGCCGTACTTGCTAGGCAACTTCTCTGGCACACAGGTAATACGCCTCTTCTGAAGTGTAGGAAGATTGAATTCTCTAGGCTCATCGACTAGCCACATGACGGCATACAGCGAGCCATGACACACTTTGAATTGAACACTCAGTAGTACACAGGATGAGTAAAAAGTATGGAACAATGCTTGTAACTTTTTTATTTCTAATTTTATGAAGAAACTATTTATACAAAAGTTGTAGCATATCAAAGAAGGAAAATTTTGAACATGTTTTCAAATACTATGCTTTTCACTTATAAAGAGTGTGGCAATGAGACTGTTTTTGTTTTAATGGCACCATGAACTTCTTTCCTGATTTTTGGATTCTTGAGGTCTCAGTACGTACAAAATCATATTTTGTTTTGCCATTTATAAGCTATTGTTTTCTCTTTTGATGACAGTGTATGTGCATCAGAGTGCTGCATTGCAGTTAAATCGCTCGCTTGAACTCGGTCGAGTGTCGCACCCTCGAGTGAGATACGATCGGTCGTGATACGCTCGTAATAAATAGAAGCACAGTACAAGGTCATCTCACCGACGTGTCTTATCTTGTATGGAAGGCGACAGATAAGATACACATATGTTTTGCTCACACGGTAAAAATAAGGCTTTATTTTCTGCGTTTATGACAAACGTTTAATGGAACGTACCAAAACAGGAACATGAAGTTATAAATAAAATAGTATGAAAAACTTCGATATGCAGTTATTATTGCTAATTAATAATTATTCAATATTTGATTTACCACATATATAATATGATAGGTCCATACATAGCGTTCCGCCTATATACTGCGACAATGTAGAAACGTTTTACAAAATATTATTGATATAACAGTAGATTAATAACAATATTAGTACAGAGATAACGTCACAGAAAATATAATAAAACGAATAATCATGCTGCACAACTGTTACAGACAAAACGATTGATACACTAATACTAGAAAACTTTATACAGTTCTTGCATTATGGTGACGTTTTCGCTCAAGCGCCAAGTAGTTCATAGCATAATCCGATAGGTAGCGCACATGCCTGATGGGTAAAATTGTCACGAGCGATAAATCCTCGAACGGTATAAGCCGAGCGTTAGACATTCGTTCTTGTTACAGTGATGAACTATGCAGTAGAGATGGGATAAACTGTTCTTTTTAAGAAACAGTTTCGACTGTAACTGTTTCATGAACGAAACTGTTTCAAAGAAACAGTTTCATAAGAATTATGTTTACAACATCAGTGCCGCTTGTTCCAAGTGTTCCAACTGTTTCAACCTCTCATCTGCTTCGGGAACATGTTTCAAAGCCCTTGAATCGTCTTTAAATCAGCTGTTCAGTGTATTATGACAACGAAAGATAGTTTTCGTAGGTTACTGTTAAGGGTACAGTAAATAACTACAATTCAAAATGAATCGATGTTAGTAAAAATAACGCATATAACCCTAGGAGAGTTTAATAACTGTAAGACATTATCCGATGATATTTTTCGCGGTATATTAATAATTAACACTATGTCAGGGCACCATGAACATATTCTCCATCAATGACGGCTAATAATTAGGAGATTTATTAGGGAATTTGATTCGTACAATTAAATTGCGCGATCCTACATAGGCTACTGTTGCACGAAGGCCGTGTGGAAAATGGATATTATATCTACTTTCGATTGGAGGTCAATGATAGCGCTACACGTGACCTTTGCAGAGAGCAAAGAGGAGGAAAGCTGTTTAGAAACTGAACTGTTTATCTGTTGGAACCATGTGGAACGTTGAAGTGATCACAGGAGCAGTGTAACACTCTTTGGAACAGTTGGAACAGGTTACATCACGAAACTGTTTCGATACGAAAGAGTTTCAATTGTGAAACAGTTTCAAATAAACTGTTCCCGCTTTTTTTACCCATCTCTAGTGTGTAGTAGCATCATAGATGTTTATCATTTCAAAACTTTGCAGTGTTTAACTAACCTCTCTATAGTACAACTACAAAACTTGCTTTAAAATGTAATATAAATGTTGTAGGTTAATGTTTTTTCCCCCCACACAGGAGTGATTTTGTTTTTGCCACATCTGATAGATGTTATTGGATGTAAATGTAATTATTTCAAACGGAGAACACAATCACGATAATGCAAGAACTGTATCAAGTTTTCTAGTAATAATAATAATAATAATAATAATAATAATAATAATAATAATAATTAGTGTATCAATCTTTGCGTCTGTTGTGCAGCATGATTATTCGTTTTATTATATTTTCTGTGACGTTATCTCTGTACTAATATTGTTATTAATCTACTGCTATATCAATAATATTTTGTAAAACGTTTCTACATTGTCGCAGTATATATGTGGAACACTATGTATGGACCTATCAGATTATATATGTGGTAAATCAAATATTGAATAATTATTAATTAGCAATAATAACTGTATATCGAAGTTTTTCATACTATTTTATTTATAACTTCATGTTCCTGTTGTGGTACGTTCCATTGACTGTTCCATTAAAAGTTTGTCATAAACGCAGAAAATAAAGCCTTATTTTTACCGTGTGAGCAAAACATATGTGTATCTTATCTGTCGCCTTCCATACAAGATAAGACATGTCGGTGAGATGACCTTGTACTGTGCTTCTATTTATTACGAGCGTATCACGACCGATCGTATCTCACTCGAGGGTGCGACACTCGACCGAGTTCAAGCGAGCGATTTAACTCCAATGCAGCACTCTGGTGCTTACCCTATAATGTGTCTTTTTAAATTTAAAAAGTATGAATATTGTTATTCATTTATTTTTATTAGCTTTATTCACTTGTTTCTATTAGCTTCTGTCTGCAATTGTTTAATCTAAACCCTCCTCAAATTGATGTACAAAAGCGTTAAAATTTGCCTTTGTTCAGTGGACATACATTGTTATCAAAAGAGGTAATTTAAACAAGACATTAATTTATAAATGGCAAAACAAAATATGATTTTGTATGTACTGAGACCTGAAGAATCCAGAAATGGGAAAATGGGTACATGATGCCATTAAAAAAAACAGTCTCGTTGGCATACTCTTTATAAATGAAAAGTATAGTATTTGAAAATATTCCTTCTTTGATAGTCTACAACTTCTGTATTAATAGTTTCTTCATAAAATTAGAAATAAGAAAGTTACAAGCATTGTTTCTATACTTTTTACTCACCTGTAGGCCTATATTAAGTACAAGACAGTACCTTTATGCTATGTGGATGTGAAGAAAAATGGAGAGTGCGAAATGGGCAGACAGAATAAGAAATGAAGCTATTCTAGAAAGAGTAAGTGAAGAAGAATAATGCTGAAAGTAATCAGGAAGAGAAGAAGAAATTCGCTGGGTCACTAGTTAAGAAGAAAATGTCTACTGAAGGATGCACTGGAAGGAATTGTGAAGGAGAGAAAAGTTCGGGACAGAAGAAGATATCAGATGATAGACGACATTAAGATATATGGATCATATGCGGAGACAAAAAAGAAGGCGGAAAATAGACAAGATTGGAGAATGCTGGGTTTGTAGTGAAAGACCTGCGCTTGTACAGAACATTATGAGTGAATAAATGAATGAAACTTTATTCTTCACTGCCTTTGGAAGTTGATTTATTATTGATAAGATTTAAACTCTGCATCATGCAATTTTTCTGCATAAGATGTCAGGCTGTAATACAACATTGTTCTTCCAGGCTTTACCAATAGGAAGTTTCATAATACAGCAATAATGTAACAAAATTAAAAGTTTAGTTGAAATTAAACTAATAAAACCATTTGTATTGCAAATTGATTTAATCCAAATGCATTGCCATGTTCAGGTACGCAGTCTCATTACCTGTCCTGGATTCCTGTTGAATCTGGCAACCCTATCTAAAAATGACAAAAAAAGAATTTCTGAATATTGGATAAATGCTCTATAATAAAATTATTTAGTTGCGAGGAATGCAGATATTCCAAAACACTTCAAACCAAATACGAACTAAAATAATACACAAGGATTAACCGCCATAACGGTAAACATCATGTATCAAGAAGGCTGTGGAACTGCTTACTTAGGATTGGAGTCTGGTCTGGGAACTATACTTGGTTATTTAACGATGCTGTATCAACTACATGGTTACTTAGATGAAGACGTACCCATAGACTTACTAAATAACCGCTAGACCGCTCACTGGCGCTAGTGTTATGCTCTCAAATTGAACAGTCGACGAGCGGCCATTTGCTTGGTAGAGCTGAATAAGTATGGTTCTTTTGTGTGCTGCTTTTAATTGCAGCAATGCACACGTATATAATGATAAAGAAGGAAGGAATGTTATATTTCACTGGTTAGTTAATCTTTAATTTCTACGACGATTGTTTCTCCATATTATGTTACAGAAGACAAACTATTGTACTTGCCATGTGACTCTTTATGCTTCAAGTTTCCTCTGAGTAAAGATTTCCTTAACCGAAAGTGGATAGGTGCAATCCGCAGAGAGAGTTTCTACCCTAGATTTAATCACTCAGTGTGTTCAACTCATTTCGAAGATAGTAATTACCTTTCAAACTACGTTATTATCAGACATCGGATTCTAGGGCAAATGCCTATTTTGTTTCTTTAGGAGAAAAGTAAAAATAATTATTAATATTTGTGTTTCATGGAAATTGAAAGGTTTTCAAAGAGTTTTATAGTGCCCTAAAATGCCCTAAAACGGTTATTAGAGCCTAATTTGTTAATATTCGCCTAAAAATGCCTAACTCACTGTAAAGTTTCGCATTTTACTCTTACTTTTTATAATTTATACATGCATTCACTGCGAAATTTAAGGCATTTAAAAAGTGGAAAGTTTCCTTCACACCGGCCATGAAACCATTGATAAAGGAAACAAAATGTTTTGAATCTCACGACACTCGCAATAGATTTCACCGAATTTAACATGTTTGGAGGCATAAATGCCGACAAAGAACCAACCTTAGTTTTGAAGCAGGCAACAATCACAACATGTGCTGCTACCGATTCAGAGATATACTATACTATGAAAATGACTGTTTTCGGTCTGAAACCGATTAGCTGTACTGCCCTTCAGAGTGTCATAAAATCACAATTTTTGGAGAAAGAGTGTTTTTGAAATATTTATTTCAAAACTGCGATTAGTAGGGTAAACCGTTACAAAATATTTAAAAGAATGGCCCTCCTATGTTAACACTACCAGGAAATGCAACAATAAGTGGAACTTTGTATTTTTGTCCAATTGAATCTCAATAACAACGGTTCATTTGAATGCTCGTTAACAGTTGCTCTTTCCCTCACCTTATTTGTGTTGAGAAGTTTTGAGCAGGACGTTTTCCTGTGAAGTTAAACGCGATAATGCCGAAAAATATAAGTGCAAAATCTACATTGATCCGGCAATGGCTAACAGAATATTCAGAATTCACTTATGATGGAAAAATAATATTCTGCAAGATTTGTAGATGTAACAATAGTTGAAATATATAAATTCTATTAATTTTAATGAGTAAAATATTTATACATTGACTGAGCTATCCTGAATAATTCTTTTTAAGACCAACACTTTAACCTTTTAAATTCCGATAGTTAAAGTATTTGCAGGTCATTAAAATTTTGATTGTTCGAACCCACTAACTTTGTGATAGAAATACGGCAATACAACAATTAGGATTAGGTGTAAATGTTCCAGTAAGTATTGATGTTTCTATTGTACCTAATTTAAAATTTGCCCTCTCAATCAGTTTCGATTGAAAGTTTTCTGCTTTCAAAATGATTCTCAGTACAAAAGGCAAAGGTTAACTGTGGAGAATTTAGAAAAAAATTCTGGTGGTGTACTGTGCAGATAATTATAATAAAGTCTGAGCATGGAACTGAATTTCAATAACTTAAAATGAGTAATCTTGATATCAATAATCATTATTTCATTAGTTTCAGTATATTAAATTTGTGCAGCTCTGTTTATAAATATAATATAGTATTCTTTTTTAATGTTTAAACATACTTTTTGTGCATTTTAATAACTAAAAATTTCAGTTAAGTTGATACATGTGCTAAAATGCCTATTTTCATTAAAAATCCTAATTTTACAAATTTTGAGCTTATTTTAGGCTAAAACTGCAATTTTTATAAAAATCATGTCTATTTTATACACTGTTATTGTCCTTCAATATCATTCATTTTGCTGTTTGAGTGCATACATGAATAATAAAATTATTCACCGAACTTAAACATACAGAAAATGCATAAATCATAAAATATATATATATTTTTAATATAACTGATTGAAAGTAATTCCTGTCTTAGTTACGGATTAATGAAACATTTTCATATGCTATTGCTGCTGCTACTGCTATTATTACTACTACTATTCCTGCTACTGCTGCTACTACTTTTTTGACTTCATACAGCAGTTTAAATACAGATTGAATTAAAAAGTTGACATGTTAATTCTTTTATTAACCGTGGTTATGAATGTTCACATTCAGAGTTCCTATGAAAATGATGCAAGTCTGAACACAGTACCTATGTCTGACAGACAGGGTTGTCGGGTACCCCAATTTAGGCGGGATTCTCCCAATTTTCTGGTTGAGTCCCGATTAAAGGGAGTCGGGATTGACAAAAATCCCGATTTTACAGATATTAGCCTTGAACATATTTAAGCAAATTAGTCTGCATTTCCTATTATCCGATATTTTCATTTATATATTGACTCAAATGGTAACCTTGTAAACACAGAGATAATCCGCGGATATTTAGTAAGTCTGTGAGGTAGCCCAGCTGATTGTCGTAAGGCAACTAAACTCGCAAAATAATACTTCTTTTAGTTCTACCGCATTGTTGATTATTCCGTTCCGGTCCCTAGTCGCTGTTCTCGCAATTTGTAAACACTGTGTATTTCAAGTGCGTTGGCTGGCAAGAAAGATAGCGTTTTGATATCGTACCACAGTCTACTATATACAGTCGCGAAGCTCAATATGTAGTAAAAATGCAAACATGGGTAGTTGCCCACCACTAGGATCGCTACTATCGCTTCATCATCGCAGATCTCTCTCCTAGCAGCCGACAAAATATGTTACACTTTCGTTGTCGTGTTCTTTTGGAAAAATTAACACCTTCCTTCCATTATTGAAATATTAAATGCATAAGGTTAATTTATTATTTTAATGAAGTATATTAAATTCCACCATAAACTCGAAGATACCTGCAAGAAATAAGTTAATATAATTTTCGTTTGTGCAAAACGAACTGAAATTTACTATAATAGCTTCACTCATTCAAGATTATAGCGATAATTAACTATGAAACCAATAAATATTAATTTGTGTTTCCCTTTACAACAATAATAATGGAAATATGAATTACTGGAGTAACTTACGCGTACCGGTACTTGTAGTGTAGGCTTACGTAGTTAACAAAGTGGGATGAGGTTAATAATAATAATCACACCAGAATTGGAAATAAAACGTGATCAATAAATTTTATTGTAACAGACTTTTTCTACGTCTCTAGTAAAGCAACAAATAAAAATAACGACAAAATTAACAGCTGTAATTAAAAACATATCCTTTGAAGAAAAAAGTAGGCCTAAGCAATGATAATCCCACCAGAATTGAAAATAAAACGTGATCAATAAATTTCATTAAAACAAACTTAATTTTTCTACATCTTTAGTAAAATAACACATAAAAATAATAACAAAATTAATAGCTACAATTAAAAATATATCCTCTGAAAAAAAAAGACCTAACCTTTATTCCTCTGGAAATTTAGCAGCCTGTGACAGAACTTTAACCGGTATCTAATGTCCTTTCGGTTAGACTGAAACATTTCATTGTGAAATTTAAGGATATAATGTATTCTAACAGTCACAAAGAACTTCAAATTAAGAGTTTTGTTTCTGCACAGCATTCTTGTGGAAATCCAGGAACCTTTCTGAATCTTTCGGAAATCGAAAAAGGATAACTCTGGCCTCTTTCTCTTGCTGTTGCTACAATTTATAGCACTACAAACGTCTCCTCCTTGTCCCATATTATTATTCCAATTATTATATTTTAGCCATTAACATTTTCATTACAACCAATAACGAACATTTCACAAGCATCAATGTGAAATACGCAACGAGCTAGCACTCGATAGAAATACGACACAGTCCAAAGTCGACCATGGACAGTCTATTGTTTCTAGTTGCTAACCGTTTGGAGCGCTTTATCACGAGATTTGCAAAAAAACACCTCAAGCTTCGCGACTGTATATAGTAGACTGTGATCGTACTTTACACTAATAACAGAGACATACAATTGCTGCGTTTTATAGTTTAGTGAACTATGTTTAAACATGGATTCATCGTCAGATAGTGAAACTGTTGCAGTACCGGTTCCAAAATTAATTTATTAGCAAATTTTTAATACATAGGCTATTCGCGGTTAGTAAAAGAAAAAATTATTGTAGTGTTCACTGTACCGCGTGTCCTTCGTATTTTAGTGTTTCTCACAGAGGCGAATAGGCCTATTACATTAAAATGCACGTGAACACTGTGCAGAAAACTGCTATAAATTGTTGATAATTCTAATGTCTTAGGTTAGCTTCTGATATCCCGATTTCCCTCGCAGAAAACCTAGCAACTCTGCCGACAGTAGAGACACGGAATTAAAGGTATCGCAGAGGAAGTATTGTTCCTTTAAACAAAAACATTTAGCTTTCGGATACGCAATACAACACGTATTCAAATAAGGGTTTCGAAATCCCGCGCGTTTTCTACCTAACAAATGGCGGCTTTCCGCTGCTTCAATTTGGGAACATATTTTTCACTTCTCCGCTACGGCGTGGTAGGGACTCGGACGTACCATACGCTAGGCTAGAATGCATTACTTTATAGAATTCAGTGTCTGTCTTCATAGTAAGAGAAACTAATTCCTATAGACACAAACTCCATCGACCGCACGTAATACATTTCACATCAAATGTTTGATTAGCTCAATATTTTTCTTATCTGGAATTTAATATAGGTGACAACATTGAGTACAATAGACTAATATTTGCTATAGGTATAATCAGTGAATATTTAAGAATTCAAATGTTTCTCAATTTTATCGTATTTATACAGGGACATCATTTTATTTTTACTAACATTTTTAATATTAACCTGTCTATACCTTTAGAGAACCGGAAACACCGCTTGCTCCCCCCTCCAAGACTGGAGTTCGATAATACTGGCGTAAAACACAAATCACTCTACTAGGTATAGGAAGGAAGAAAAGTAGTTCATCCATTTACGTAAACTAGGAAATATCGCGATTTTGAGTTTGATAATTTTCATTAGGTTTTTCTTTAATCAAAGTACAGTACTGTATTAAGAATAAGTGTTTTTACTCACGAAGTGAGTTATCCATGCGAACGTGTTCATTATGCAGTGTATATTATACTGTCTACAGCACATTAGCGTACAATATAGAGAAAGAAGTTGAATTGAAAAATAATCATTATATGAATATTTAAACACAATTTTGAAAATGGTGGCCGTTCATTTCGATACAGGCTTCAGTTCTTTTGTGCATATTATCGCACTATAGACTATTGCATCTAATTCCAATTGCCAGTTTCATCCTTCGTACTAGTAACTCATGTTGAAATAATTCTGTACCTACTCTAAGTACTGTACATTCAATCTTCACTTCTGCCCGACCCGAAAATATAAAATTACTCAGACATGCTATCTACTGTCCGTCCAAGTGGTTATGCCGCAGGATTGTAGAAAGGGAGGAAATCACGTGACAGTTAATTACTTAACGAGGCCCTTTTATTTAAGTTAAATTAAACAGCTGTATAATATTACGTAAACGCCAATTCCAAAGAGAAATTAATGTTTTCAGAAAATAGCTAAGACAGACAGAGGGGCGAGCAGAAGCAGGTGGGGGAAATCGGGATGCGACGTAGGCAAACGGACAGTACCTGTGCGAAAATATGATTCAATATTGAAAGCTCTTTCGTCACTGGAAAACGCGAACATATTTCTGGAACGTACTATACTCAGTAACTCAGTACTGCTTACTATCTGCGGTCTTGGTTCTGTGTGGAGTTGGAACTTCCTTAGTAGAAGGGGTGGGAGTGAAGTACATTCAAAAACTCAGGTACAATAAAAATTGAAGTAAAAATAAAATGATGTCCCTGTATTTGTCATCAAGATCCTGCAGAACATTAAAATTTTTATCCCGTTATGGAAATTGAAAAAGAAAAAAGCTTCACAATCATGTGTATAAAGTAAGACCAAAGATTACAGGATTACCGGAACTTGAATTGTACACTGGCGTTCAAAGATATCCAGCCTACGATTTTATGATCGTGTAAGCGAACTTTCTAACCACGTGAAAAATTAACAAACTTTGGAAGAGTTAAGCTAGTGCTGAATAGGTGCCACCATTATTGGGAGCCGTTAAAAACTGTCAGGGAAAATAATTATATAGATTAAGCATAAATTGTTCTTCTAATAGACAATAACAGCGGTTTCCAGCCAAAGTCAGTATTGTTTTACAATCAATAGAGTGAGATGAAAATTTGATTTCTATAACACGGGTATATTTATCTACCATTGGCAACAGTGACTATTATCTTCGCCATCTATAAATAGAAATAATAACTAAAGAATCCACACTTACACCAGTGAGCTCTATACTAAAGTACTCAATGCTTTAAAAGCGTGACGTGAATGCTGAGCGGGGTGTATTGCTGTCTCTTTCTAACATTGTTTTGTCCTTGTCTCTCTTGCAGTGAATGCTATCTTACACTAACGGTATTTTTATTGCTTACTGCGCATGTGCAATATCAACCTCACGAAAGACTCACTGAAACACATTAGGTAGAAAGAGAGATGAATACCCTCTTCAACATGGCGTCTACAGTCACGCTTTCAGACAGGAAAGAGCATAGCGGTGGTGCCTCCAGTTTAGTATAGAGCTCACTGACACCAACAAGTTATATCGATTAGTAGTGTCAGATAACTTGTTCATGTTAGTATCGCTTCTTTAGTTACTACTTCTATTAATAGATGGCGAAGGTAACAAACAGTGTCGCCAATAGTACATATTATTATTGTATCTCCAATGGGGGTAGCCCAATTTTACATATGTATGCTAGGGCTATAGTTTTACACAAAAATTGGGCCTAAGAATAAAACAAATTGAAAAGAAAATAAATTAGCTTATACAATGGAAATAAGACCTAAACATTCCGTATTTTAAACATTGCGATTGCATATCAAACATCAGTCATCAATTGAGACATACAGAAAACAGTTACAACACATAAACAAAACATTTCTTATAGCGGTACTCTATAACACAATTAAGCAACTTTCCCTAACATACATAATAAATTAATACACAATAGTCACACAAACACAATCAAGCATCCCATAACTATGACTCACGTACACAACAAATCAAGCATCCTTTACAACACATACACTTCAACATGATAACCATACTTTTAAAAGTTACAAATTTGGCTGCAAAAGAATAAATAGGACACTGTTACTAAATACTGTTATTTCTACAAGGTCTTAAATACACCTGTAATAAATATGTGAAATTCCTTTATGCAACATTGCTTCAGAAGAACTTTTGTAATTGGTGGTGAGAAAGTTGTATCGCACATGCTAAGGTGGGTTTCTAGCCGGTATCTCTTGCGTTCTTGTAGTGGGCACTGGAATAACAGGTGGTCGACTGTTTGTGTGGGGTGTTCACAGGGACATGAAGAGCCATTTGGGTTGTCAATTTTGAAACGTTCAAAATATGAATTAAATTTTCCGTGTCCAGTCATAAATTGCGTGGATATGTAAGATGGTTCATAATTCTTTACGGTTAGTCTATCTTTAACTGTGGGAAAATATAGTGATTTTGTAATTTACCTGAATTATAAAATTCAAATTTCATCCACCAATATTGTATGGGAAAAGCACTAGTTTTAGCGGCAAACCGCTGATACTGTCAATTATGAGAGTAATTTATACTTAATCTACATCAACATTTTCCCAAGTACTTTTTATCCATCCCAATAATAGGGTCACCTATTGAGAACTAGTGTAACTATTTCAAAGTTTGTCAATTTCTTATATCTTTGGTCCTGACTTTTTCCGTAGATAGAAAGTTCGTTTACACGATCATAAAATCGTAGGTCAGATATCTTTGAACGCCAGTGTACTGTAGACTGGCGTTCAAAGATATCTGACTCTACTAATCGATAGTAATCGACAGTCTGTTGGTGTAAGTGTAGCTTCTTTAATCATAGTAAACAAAATAAATTTAAAAGCACAGTCAACAGGTTGCTGCTGATTCATATGCCATACACCAGGCCTGCAGAACCCGTAAGAAGAGGAAATATGACGTCAGCCTCACTTCACTTCTATTGGGGATGGTCGACTTCCGCGTAGGGTTATTTACCTTCTCTTGTCGTCAAAGGTCCATCAGTGGCGGCATGTAATTTACAAAAAGGACTGTAAGAAATTTATTGTTTTTATAATGCGTTATCTCGTTTCAAGGTTTACAATTATGCTAGATTTCCTGTAAGTAGTTTCTTTGAGATTTCTTTGCACCTAACCTGTTTTAGATTTTCGAAAACTTTTCTCCTATCATCACCTAAGGAAACATAAATTTATAGCATTTAAGTAATGAACCTTGAAAGTCATTATTAATTTCAATTCAAAATGAACACAACGAGTGACGTCCTTAATTTAACAGTATATAAATAAATAATCAATATACAGTTCGCAATAATGAACTTACCTGAAAGTTTGTGCATTCCATAATTCTTAATATGGACTTTGTTGAAATGTGGTTTAATATTGAAATGAGTGGAATATAAATTGGATGGGACACAGTAAACAAGCAATTATTTCGTATTCAACAACAAAATAACCATATTAATATTTCCTTTGGAAGTAGTATTCCTTCACGGGTTTAGATTTTGCCATGTTCCAGTTCTCTTTAAACTGCAGTACGCGTATTATTTGTTTGTTTGCTTACTTATTTAGGCCTACTTATTTACTTAATTAGTTATTTATTTATATATTTATGTATTTATTTATTTATATACTTATTTACTTAATTAGTTATTTATTTATATATTTATGTATTTATTTACTTATATACTTATTTACTTAATTAGTTATTTATTTATATATTTATGTATTTATTTACTTATATACTTATTTACTTAATTAGTTATTTATTTATATATTTATGTATTTATTTACTTATATACTTATTTACTTAATTAGTTATTTATTTATATATTTATGTATTTATTTACTTATATACTTATTTACTTAATTAGTTATTTATTTATATATTTATGTATTTATTTACTTATATACTTATTTACTAATTAGTTATTTATTTATATATTTATGTATTTATTTACTTATATACTTTCTTACTTATTTATTTATTTATGTATTTATTTTTATTTATATACTTATTTACTTTTACTTAATTTATCACTTTCTTACTTATTTACTTATGTATGTATGTATGTATGTATGTATTTATTTATTTATTTATTTATATACGTATTTACTTTTACTTAATTTCTTACTTTCTTATTTATTTACTTATGTATGTATTTATTTATTTATTTATTTATTTATTTATTTATTTATTTATTTATTTATATACGTATTTACTTTTTCTTAATTTCTCATTTTCTTACTTATTTACTTATGTATGTATGTATTTATTTATTTATTTATTTATTTATTTATTTATTTATTTATTTATTTATTTATATACGTATTTACTTTTATACTTAATTTCTTACTTTCTTACTTATTTACTTATGTATGTATTTATTTATTTATTTATTTATTTATTTATTTATTTATTTATTTATATATTTATGTATTTACTTTTACTTAATTTCTCATTTCTTAATTATTTTTACTTATGTATGTATTTATTTATTTATTTATATACGTATTTACTTTTTAACTTAATTTCTTACTTTCTTACTTATTTACTTATGTATGTATTTATTTATTTATTTATTTATTTATTTATTTATTTATTTATTTATTTATTTATATACGTATTTACTTTTTTACTTAATTTCTTTATTTTTTATTTATTTTTTACTTATGTATGTATTTATTTATTTATTTATTTATTTATTTATTTATTTATTTATTTATTTATTTATTTATATACGTATTTACTTTTACTTAATTTCTCACTTTCTTACTTATTTACTTATGTATGTATTTATTTATTTATTTATTTATTTATATACGTATTTACTTTTTACTTAATTTCTTACTTTCTTACTTATTTACTTATGTATGTATTTATTTATTTATTTATTTATTTATTTATTTATTTATATACGTATTTACTTTTTACTTAATTTCTCACTTTCTTACTTATTTACTTATGTATGTATTTATTTATTTATTTATTTATTTATTTATTTATTTATTTATATACGTATTTACTTTTTTAACTTAATTTCTTACTTTCTTACTTATTTACTTATGTATTTATTTATTTATTTGGCTGGAGTGCGTTACAATGTTGAATGAGAGCATTGACATCCGGTGATATAGCTATCACTCACTTATCAACGTACAATTTATATATCGTCCTATTATTAGTAAGACCAGTTAAGACCAGAAATGTCGGGGACTGTACTTAACTTATTTTACACAAAAAGTGGATTTAATCGGCTATACTAGTAATAGGACGTTACACATATACCTTCTTACATTATTAGCACACATACATTTTAAAATTTATTTTACATATTGTCTTTTAATTTATTTATTTCCCTCATTCATTTTTCTCTTACTTTCTAAAGGTATGTTCCTAAGGACTTTATTATCTGCTTATTTGTAATTCTTGATAGCGTATTGTGTACCTGCCGCCGCGAGAATGAATGTTGATGCAGCCAAGCGTAACTAGAACGTCATGACCGCACTGGTAGAAAAGGTGGGTGGGGTAAGAAAGGGGAGTATAGCAGTGCTCTCAGGAGCTACAGTTCTGCAAGTCTGCCATATACTGTAGAGGAATTTATGTCTTTAGACTTTGCATGAAAGTACTAATATGTAATTGTAAAGGCGTATAAATTTTTATTGCTATTAAGAACACTATTATTATTATTATTATTATTATTATTATTATTATTATTATTATTATTATTATTATTATTATTATTATTATTTTATAATATCTTAGTTCTAATTCTCCTTAACTCGTGCCAGCACATGTCCTGCAATGACAATGTTACAAATTCATAAATATATGCCTATGATATAATCAGAAACTAGATTAAGACCTAGAAATAAGATTGGTGAAGTCATGATTTGCAACAATTTTTATAGTGAATAAATTACTACTACTACTACTACTACTACTACTACTACTACTACTACTACTACTACTACTACTTCTGAGTAAATGACGAAGATACTAGTCAGTGCTGCCGACAGTACATAAATATACCCGCAATATAGAATTCTATTTTTCATACCAGTAATTTTAAAACACTGGATTTAGCTGAAAATCGCTGATATTACCAATTATGAGAATATATTCTTAATCTACATAATAATTTTCCCTGATACTTTTTAACCGCCCCAATAATGGTTCCATCTATTGAGAACTAGCGGAAATGTTTCAAAGTTTGTTAATTTTTTATATCTTTCGTTCCTGACATCCCATGGTTGGAAATTTCGCTTACATGATCATAAAATCGTAGGTCAGGTATCTTTGAACGGCGTTGTACTATTGATTGGTGCAGTAAGTACTGGCGTTCATAGATATCTCACCCACAATTTTCTCATAGTGTAAGCCAATTGCATACAATACGGGAGCAGGGATGATCCAAAAATATTAACTGAAATATGGGAGAGTTGGTCACCTTAGTAAAAGTGTACAGTCTGAATTCAAACTTAATCTGTTCTCATTTCGAAATACCAAGTTCAGAATTACTGACTGCTATTATTACCGAATTGCATTGTGAATAAAATGCTGTGGTATAGCAGAGCATGCTGTTACCGACACAGCAAGAGAGATGGATGGTAAGATAATAAATGCTGTTGTCGACTTAAGATATAAGCCGCCCACAGATGGCACTACAGTCGACCTGGTATCCTTTTTGAATGCCACCAGGAAAGAAATTAAACTCGTTGGTTGTAACCTACTTAATGGCTTTTAAGGAACCTGCAGGTTCATTGCCGCCCTCACATAAGCCCGTCATTGGTCCCTATCCTGAGCAAGATTAATCCAGTCTCTGCAATCATATCGCACCTCCTTCAAATCCATTTTAATATCCTCCCATCTACGACTCGGCCTCCCAACTAACACTCTATGTACATTTCTGGATTCGCGCATATATGGTTAGGGAGAAGTGGGTGCAGTAAGACAGGGAGAACAGTGAGACATTTTTATTAGATGGTAAATTTTGATGTTGAGATGATGGTAACAGTGGAGTTGTATGTTTCATGAGTAAAGTAACAGTATTTGCATACTCGATTTGATTATAGTTACAAAGGTGAGTAATGAAAAAATTATTCGTAATTTTTCACTCTAGAAGTAAAATTTTGGCTTGTGTTTAATTAAGGTTATATTGGATATACAAATGAGATATAAATATGAATGTTTTGTTACCTAATACTATGGTATTTGAGATTAGGTTTGGCAAAGTTTCGTCTTTCTTGTTTCAATTTTGAAGTGACGGCGTTATTTTTAAATAAACTATGCGTAAAGGAACAGTGAGACATGCCATTGAAGGGTAGACTGAGACGTCTCACTGTTCCCATGTACCAATGATTTGCAAAAACAAACTGTAATTATATTACATTTACCAGTAACTAACATTAAAAATGAACATACTAGTAACCAATTAAGGAACTGCAGCTTAAAATAATGGATATATTACATTTTAATGGTTTCATAAATAAAAAAAATATTCACAAAATTTAAGAAAATGTTAAAAAATAATAAAGAATTACATTAAATTCTTATAATTATAAGCTTTTTTGTCACCAAAAATTCATTTCATTTTTTCACAAAATTTTGAAACGTCCTGGAAAATTCGCTTTTCCAAATGTTCCAGATGTTTCAATGGTTTCGAAGTGAGACATCAAAATGATTCTAAATAACCCCACAGAACATGGCAAGATAAAGAAACAGCAAGTTTTCGTTTTATTTTGAAATAAATGTAAATCATTTCAATGTCCGTTAATAGACACTGTGGTGTCTCACTGTACCCTCCTAATGGGAACAGTGAGACATTTGCATTTTTTTACAAGCACGTATTGCATCTTATGTCCTTCATCTATTAACATTTTTGTTGACGTATTATTATACTCCATGTTTTAACCTCTATTTCTATTGCACTTGATTTTAAAAATACTCCAATTATATGCATACATATGTCTTAATATTTTGTGTCTCACTGTACCCACTACTCCCCTACATGCCCTGCCCATCTCAAACGTCTGTATTGAATGTTCCTAATTATGTCAGGTGAAGAATACAATGCGTGCAGTTCTGCGTTGTGTAACTTTCTCCATTCTCCTGTAACTTCATCCCTCTTAGCCCTAAATATTTTCCTAAGCGCCTTATTCTCGAAGATCCTTAACCTCTGTTTCTCTCTCAAAGTGAGAGTTCAAACCTGCTCATTTGCAGCTTGTAAACCTACCTGAAAATAAAGAAAATAATAATGAAATCGGAAATTTTAAACACGAATGACACAAAAACATTGCTAGAGTGCTAATCACCTTCAGCAGCCGCAAAGGCAGTCTTCGCCCTCCTAGCATACGTCCGCAAAGTCTCGTGATGCCTGAAAGTTGAGGTGGTCCCCGGTGATAAGGGTACTCGAGGCATAGTTGGGCTCGGTGGTGGGCTCCTGATTTTAGGGTTGGATGAGACTGCTATTCCATTAGCCTGAAGAGTGGGCACTGCAGTGTGCTTAAGTCTGACTCTTTGTGGAGAGCTGTAAAAGTCGGACTCCGTGAAGTGGTCGATGCAGATCTTCAAGCTGCGTGTGACATCTGCGGCAACTCGAT
>JAJSOF020000041.1:21798149-21978149 GCA_025594305.2 Periplaneta americana
AAAAATATATAGGCCTATATATATATTACAAACCACTCCAGTCGATGCACAGCAGTTTCAAATATGATTCGCATTGGCATTCAAGAACAAGAATTAATCAAAATCACTGATCATACCTATGCATCTTCTGAAATTTTACAAATAAATGAAGAGCACCATTCGAAATCCTGAATAAGTTGAATACACCATGTAAAAATCAACGAGTTCCACTTCTATTACGCACACGTCCAATATAACATCAATTGAACCACCAACCACATTCAAATTTTAAAATTGTACATTCAATAATTATTCCTTTTAAAATTATTCATTCGGAAATCCTGAATAAGTTGAATACACCATGCAGGCCTAAATCAACGAGTTCCACTTATTACTTCACCCAATATAACATCAATTGAACCACCAACCACATTCAAATTTGAAAATTGTACATTCAATAATTATTCCTTTTAAAATTGTTCATGTTTATTTTTTTTTATGTCATCGTCGTTAAATAAAACTTTTCTAACACTTGTGTATATTAGTTAGGTTATGTTATAGCTTCTGCTCTGAGAGGATAAAAAGAACTTCTGCTATATGATATTATGGATAGTCACGTATCAGAGATTGTTTAATATTAAGATTTATTGAAAATCATCTGTCAAGTGACGTTGATTTCTGGGATTCGATAATTGAAGTGGAATGCAATCTGTCTTAATAAAATGAAACTGAATCAACAAAGCCTTCTTGCCTGTAACAGGCCACAGAGTTCAATGATGATTCCATAGTTGGCACAACTGATACCAGTAAGAAAACATCATAAAACACTACTGCCATCTAGCGTAATGTTGAGATGGTACAATAATTCATTAGAAGACAGTTGTATTTTCGTAAGCCAATTAATATTTTATTGTAGGCCTACACTTCGTTACTTAATCTTTATATACTTTCTTCTAATCGTGTAATAGTCGATTAAATCCCAAGTTTTGATTTTCTCTAGATAAATTTCTGTGAGATTACTGTTGAAAACCACGTGGTTTTAGTTTGCAGCCATATGACCTAGTGCTACAATTCAGGTTTGCGAACTTTAATTTCCAGCTTTCTTGCTCTTTTTCGTCAATATTTCACATTTCATTACAATTTGACTGAATTTCGGAACCATCCAAATTTATACTTCTACTATAATTTATACTACTAATAAACCTGTAACCGAAATTTTTCTCGTAATTTTCGCTTTTCAAAAAGTAATGAATCATCCTGAAACCGAAAATCGCTTAATGGCGAGTTAACACGCACGTTAATACTTGTGTTAGCATTGCATTACGATCTAACTATCGATTATGCTCATTTTAATGATATTCAAATAGGTAAAACAGATAAAATGAAACGCAAACTGGGGTAAAGGAACAAATGGATTATGTTGTGCTGCTAGAAACGTTGTTATTTCTGAGAGTCAAGATCCTCCACAACCATTAAAAAGCTTACAGAAGTACGTCCGTTTTTAAAGGCTCATTCACAATGAAAATTAAACATAACGTAAGCGTTAACTTAAGAATATAAACGTTACGGTAAAAATCAAGAAGTCACACCATCATTCACGATGGGAACATAAACATAACCGCAAACATACTTGGTAACCATGGAAACATAAAATGACGCCATTTCCTCATATCCTGTCTATACTTCAGCGCTCCACGATTGTGTTGTTTGCAAATCACGTAAGCATTAGCATGAAAGTTTGGAGTTTGCAAACTTCCATGTTAACGTCTTACGGTAATGTTTATGTCAATGCTTTTGTGAATCATTGTGAATTATGTGAATGATCCCATTTGGTAGTCTGGGCGCAAACTTCTGTGTTTATGTTACGGTTATGTTTAATTTCCATTGTGAATGGGCCTTAACACACGTTTTAAATAATATAAGACAGTGCAACACCTTATTCCAAGTGCTTGCGTTTGGTGACAAAGCCTTCTTCCAGTTAAGAGAACAATCCTCTGCTATTACAATTCTGTTTCAGACGCTGTTAGGTCTAACATAATACCAAGCTTAAAAGTAGAATTAATTGAACAACTCCAGAGTGTATCGCATGGTAATAACAGTTTCATTCATACTTCTAAACACAACTTTGAAAATAATTCAGGAGCAAACGACTTATAACTTGTAATAGACCAATTAGGCCTATTCATTAATAATAACAAAGCTGTATTTGGAAATATAACAGATTTAAGTCAATTATATTTATTTATAACAAGACGTGCAGCGAGGCGCAAGGGTGAATAAATAAGCTGCAAGCAATGCAAAGCTCGTCTAACCTACCTCACCAAAAGTACCTACATTGTTTAGGCTATACAGGGAACAATAATACTAAAGCTTACCTAATAGGTTCCTGAGGAAAACAGAAGAAATGCTTCCCTCCCACAGTCTTAATATTCTTGCATCCAGGCACAGAGCACCTTCCTCGATTCTTCTCTATTTTCCTGGCATCCATCTTGCCTTCATAACACTGTTGGCTGGGCGTCGCCAAGTGGAGAAATTGATTTCTCACATAGTTCTAAGGTTCACCACCCATGACGTCGGGCGCTGATCATCTTATTTGAACCCCCTTCCGTCAGATGGTGCTGATCGCAGTTTCTCATCCTATTATATATTTATCCATGGTCCAAGTTTCACAACCGTACAGAACAATCGGTACCGTAATATAACCGTTTCAGGGTTTTTTGAGAGCAGACTGGGTGACAAAAGCTTCTCAACCGAATAATAACAGGCATTTCCCATATTTATTCTACGTTTAATTTCCTTCCTAGTGTCATTTACTGTTGCTCCAAGGTATTTGAATTTTTCCACCTCTTCAAAGGATAAATCTCAATTTTTATATTTCATTTTGTACAGTATTTTGGTCACTAGACTTGCTTCAAGTAAAATTCCCGTGTTTTATCCAAGGGCTTGTGGATTCTCTCATAACATATTTAAGTCATCCGCATAGACGGGCAGCTGATGTAATCCATTCAATTCCAAACCCTCTCTTATCTTGGATCATTGCGTGTCGTAACGCTTTATTTAATCATTGCGGTGGTGTGACCTATGCTGTTTTGATCCAGTAAGCGTATATTGGCCATAAAGGACTTAAATTTGTCAATTCTGTTGTAATTAGTTCGTTGAGTTTATTACAGATGACATCATAATATTAAGGACAGGCAAACTTCGGTTATATCCACACACTACATACGAGACTGACGTCTGGTTTGTGTATCGTTATGGGTTAGATAGACCGATGTATGTGGCAAGGTTAGTGGGTTAGTTGAGGTGATATTAAAATGTAAGGCCAGGAAATGTTCAGATTTTAAGTACGTGTGTGTGTTGTTTCTTTGAATTTTATTGAGTTCCCGCTGATTTAATCAGTGTCGTTTGAGTTTGTGTTCATCTGTTTTAAAATAATGCATTATTATTTTTCGCAATCTTCGATATCGCCCCACACCACACACGGGACTGACGTCAGATTCAAGTTTCTTTATGGAAGAGATGCGTCAAATGAGGGGATAGCTAAGTGACATTAAGCCTAGGTATGTGACAAGGTTAGTGAGTTTGTTGAGGGGATTATTTAAGTGATATGAGGCCGAGGAATGTGAAATTATTTAGATACCACGGTACGTTTTGTCTCCCGTGTGTAGTATGGGGGAATACCGTTTCACCGTCAAATTGATATTATTAAGCTACTAAAGTATTAACTAGCAGAAAGAGTCGATTTACATCATTAAGCAATTGTGAATTTTGTCTCCAAAAATATTGTTTTTGTATCGAGTCTTCTATCTTAACATGAATCTTACACGGGGTGTGATTTGTGTTACGTTATTTCATGATCAAATCAAACTGTGACTTGGTATAACTTATATATCTCTCTGGAAAAATAAATAAGCGTGTTTTCGTAAGGTTCAGGATCAGTGAAGGTTAGGCTTAGTTTGTTCAGTCTTATTAGGTTTGTTCCCACAGCAGTTCCAAACTGGTTTGAGCATGCGCACATGGATTTTACTTTCGCACAGCGCAAACTTCAAATTCTGACTGTTTCTGACTTCACGCGTTCGTACAGCATGTCAGACTGTCGCAAATCGATTTCTGACAGTCGGAATTTATTTGCGAATTAAGTGCAAATCAATCTCTAATCATAAATGACGCATGCGCATTAAGATAGCTTTGCCATTGTTTTCTGCATGTTATTTAAAACGTAACCTATACGAGTGTACCCTAAATAAATAATATGTTGGTATTTTAATACTGTTGTGTTCATATAATTGTCATTTTTAGGTAATACTATAATATAAGCCTGTGTATTATTCTAAAGTTTTACCGCAAAGTTATACGCGTACTATTATTTTTTATTCAATAGCTCAAACATTTAATTCTCTGGATGTCATGTCAAGCTATTTTTATTTAATTTATAAAATATGTAGCATAGACGAAGTTAATGTTTTTATATTAGTTCACTTTAAAAACAAAATCCACAGTTTGTGATTATGATGAGTATCCTCTTGATAAAGATTAACGCTATACTTCAGAATACCGCGTAAGTTACTTATGTAGCAAGACTGCGCAAATTGAAAATAATTTTAAAACATGTTTTTTTTTTTTTTATTTGTGGTACAACGGTAGATGAACAAGTGCCTAAAAAAGAGATGTCTTTTGCATCAATGATGAAATAACGGCATATATGTACTTACGCGACGTTATTCTCAAGTCTTTTCAGATTAATTGTAATAAAATTATTTTCCGGAAGTGTTTTAAAATAGAAGTTAGGCTAATTTAGGCGTGCAATTGTTCTTTCAGATGTCTGATTCAAACACTTCCAGTGATAACGATATGGAATATGTATGCAGTGGGGATGAGTTCGGTTTGCTGGAATTATTTGAGGAAAGGGACAGACCCAAAAATTGAAACTTATTTTCAACATATTATCCCTAGGTACAATAAAGGGAATTTATTATTTCCGTGTAACCCACCATGTAACAGAGAATCTCTCTCGACAATTTGAAGTATCACAATATTTTAATTAATTGATTCTGCGGTCGTTGTAAGTTCAAACTATTATCTAGACGGCAGTGGTTACAATCAGTTTGAAAATGTGTTCATACCAACGAGTTAGAAAGAGAAGACTATAGAGTGGCCATGTTGTCCTGTACAGCGCTCTTTGCGGTGCCACCGCGAAACACGGCAGATCTGAGCTAAGCGCCCACCTTTGTAAAAATTCGTCTGCTTACAATATTGTATAACGGATGTAAGAAGTACAAAAAAACGAAGAAAAAACATGCCTGTTATGTGTGCTGCATATAACTGCAATGTCAAAAGGAAAAAGACAACTGATATATCATATTTCATGTAAATTTTATGAAGTTAAGTCCATAGTTTTGTTAATTAGCAGCATTTTTTTTTTCATGCATAAATGTGTAACAACGCCCGGCATAAACAAAATAAATGGTTCACTGGTAATGTACTTAAACTAAATACGGATAAAACCAATACAATTCCCTTTCAGACCCAGTGAAAAACAAATAGTAATACAATATTAAAACTGTATTTCGACACCGGCATCCTTTATTTCTCCTCCTTCTGTCCTTACTGCTTATACAAGAAGACAATGAGCTGTAGCTTATAAGAAGTAGGCCTATTTCGAAGACAAACGATTAATCAAATAAACGGTTCACTAGTAATAAAGTTAAACTAAATACGGATAAAACCACTACAATTCCGTTTCAAACCCGGTAATAGCAATCAAATATTAAAATTGTATTTCGACACTCGCATCCAAAATAACGCAAAACTCTGGGGTAGATCGTATTGTTGTTAGTATTTTGACTGGAAGGACATGAAAGAACATAATTGAGCACCCACGTGCAATAATGGGGTAAGTATGAATATATTTCGTAACTACTTATCCCATTATTGTACGTGGGTGCTCAATTATACACTAATAATTATCTGTGGTGCCACAGCCCTTGAAAGGTTCAGACAGACCAGCCGGCTGTTGGCCTCACGTTCACATTTCGATAATAATTATACTTTACTATAACAAAAACTGAAAGCGTGTTTTGTCATGTTTCACCCACGTTACAAGCTTGGAGTAAAGGTTGTTTACTACAGTTAGGGCCTACTTTCATTCTATATCTTATGGTATAGTAAATAGTTTTGCAACGTGTAGAGACTGGGAAAACAATTTAATAAAATCATCCGAATCATACTCGTTCATTTTATAGGCAATGTTGCAGGTCGCATTTAAAAGAACCTAGGAATATTAACATTTTCTTCAGTATATTCGCTAGGTCTTCTTGTCATACTACATGACAATTTTGCTTAGGTTATTCTTTTAAACATTCCTTCTAGGAATAGCTCAAGTGTTTTAAATTTAGCGTACATAAGTTTAGATTAAGTTCCTAGCACGTATTTGACGAAATACTAGGTTTTTCCACTTCAGTTTAACTGATTTATGCAAACGAAATTAAGACAGCTGTCGATTCTAATGTCAGTTATCACCACGCCCACTTTGTTTTGGGCGCATAAGTTCATTACCTACCGTCGTTCAATTTTCTTCAAACATGGCGGCGCAATGACCACTCTATATCTTTCTCTTTCTAACTCGTTGGTTCGTACAGCTTAAATCAGGAATGGTTTGAAATTAGTTTTCAAATCGATCATGCGCAATAGGTAATATTGCCAGTGTTGCCAACTGGACGGATATTCCGTCAAAACTGACGGAATTTCAACGCAGCGAACGGGAAAAGAATGGCTTTGATCGGTGACGGATTTTTTTGGCGGAAAATACGATTTACATCGTCTTTTGACTTTTTTAGCTGCTGTCATTTTTAATTGTTTAATTTTTGGGGGATTTCTTTGAATAGTCCTGCAGGCAGTAGGCCTCACTTGACGATATGTGTCAGAGGAAGAACAATTGTTTGTATGCATCTGAAGTCTGATTAGTGTAGTATGAAGCTAATGGGCGATGAATCCAATGGAAGGGGGAAAGGAACTGGCAACCCTATCCCATTATCTCCAGGTTTAATTGCCTCATAAGTGGTGCCTTCTTGGTATCACTTATGGGGTTCAGACCTGTCTTCGGACAGTTGACGAAACAAATATAGATATATTGAGATATTTAATTTTGACGGATTTGCAGGTGTTAGACTGACGGGGATACAATTTATTTGTTGGCAACACTGAATGTTGGAACAGTTTACAAACAGTTCTCAATTCATCAGAAATTTGCTGTACGAACAAACCTATAGTATTCCCTGAATATAGGTCTACGCTCCTTGGTGGTAGATAGATATACAAATAAATTATGGGAGAGCTTTCCCATGTAGTGTGAAAATATCCGAGAAAATCATCGGTCGGTTATATAAAAAAACGGAAGTACAGTATGATTATTTAGTCCTGACAGTCGCCGACAATGTGCGCCTGGGTCAGGTGAGTCCATTAAGCTACGCCAAGGGATGTTCAGGTTAGTCTGTCGCCTGCAGTCAGAGCGAGCGGATGTTAGCATGCGGTATAGCGTTGTGTTTTCAGTACAGTTAAGCTGTAGGGGAGACTGTTGTACCTTTAGCATAGTGTACCTCTGAACATTTTTTGTTTTGTTTTTTGCTACTACCTAGAGGACTCAAACTGAAGTAGATTGTAGGGAAGGCCGCTAAGTAGCTCTGGTCGTAGTTTTGGTTTGATTTATTGCAAAGTGTGAGTTCTGTGAACGAAAGAATCTTTTTAGTACCAAAAGTAAACATTTCGTTCATTGGTATATGTCATCTAACATAAAACCAGATTGTACTTGTTACCATCCATAAGTACAGCGTGTTCTGTATTATCTGGTGAGTAATAACACATTTTAATTTCCATGATTTATTCGAATCTATAGTTTTGGTAGCCACATTTGTTTAAACGTGCACCTCTTGTACCTTTGAACACAGAACATCTTGTACGACGGAACATGTTCCAAGGTACATAATACTAAATCTGGAATTAAGAGGTCCCCCAATTGATCCGGATGCCTTGAAGGAAGCTGTTGAAGCAGTTATTGCTCCTCCAGGAAATAAAATCTCAATCAAAGCAGCATTCTCTGGTTTATGATTGCAAATACATTTTAAATATGATTGTCAGTTCTTACAACTATATTTCCACCTATATTACATGTGTTGCAACTTACAAGAGGGTATGTTCTAAGGTACATGAACCTGTTGTACCTTTGAACATATTACATTTTATTTTTTTCCATCCTTAATAGATGTGTAGAACAGTAAAATATATATACGAAGTTGTAAAGGGATCTTCAATAATTATTTAAAGTATTTTTAATTTAAAAATATCATTTCCCAAAATTAAAAAAAAAAATAAAATGTGGAAAGTGTTTAAAGGTACAACAGTCTCCCCTACTGCATTCCTTTACCGACCGCTCGCCCATCTCTACTCCGGAACTCACCCCACTACTCCTATTACTTCCCCTCTTTCGCGTCGCTGAGCTGTCAGGACTAAATAATCGGTCTGTATTTGGGAAGGGTTTAGTGGGTTTGCAGCTTTTGCGTTGATCACATGACAGATCACGTCCTTAAGAGTGGTGTGCTACAAATTTTTGGGTTATTTTCAATTATTTAAGCTTCTTCCTCTCGTATGTTTTGCTTCACGGGACCAAAGTTTCGTCAACATGTGAGAAAACCAAGACGTAAATAACAGAGACTCGCTGGATACCAAAGTGAAATGAATCACTGTAGCCCAGCCTATCCTAATCTCTGTTACCTTTCTAGTCTACTGTAATCCTACCACGCTGGAAAAATCATCACATAACTAACTTCGCTTTGGGGGTTTTTCATTAATTGATTGATGTCTTGTGTTTTGTATCCTTTTTTAGGCGCGTAACACACTTGGCGAGTTCTCGCTATCACAGATCACACCTCGCTATGATCATCTATGCACTGCCTTCATGCAGAAAGCATTTTTCTGATTATAGTAATCACTCGTTGGGGGAAATATTATAGGTTATGTATTTACGTATATTGTCGTACTTAAATATATAACCTGTAAGTATATTGTCGTACTTTACAAATTACGTACGAACGCTATGTTGAATCTGAGTATTCAGATGATGAGGAAATGGAGTTACATGAACATATTTTGTTAATGAAAGGAAAAAGTAGGCCTAAAATTAAAGCCAGAAATATCTGAAAACCACATTGTATCTTACGAAAATAAGGGCGAGTTTTGGACACTGGTTTCGATTTGAATGATGATACGTTTAGGCGTTATTTCAGGTTGAATGGACCACAGTTTTCTGCCATTCATGATATCATAGACAATTCTTTGCTATATTCTGATTAAAATTACGTAAACTGTTAAGCATATAGATACATTATTTCAAATGTTTAATCAATACTATCAAATTTCATCAAAATAAAATATAGCCTTATTTATTTTCAGATAATCTGATATTTGTCTCCAGATTTATTCTCTAAGTTTCGTGTTTTTATAGTTTTCATCCCGTGTACGGGTGACATCGTACAAGTTCGATAAGTTTCTGACTGCAATTATCAGCCATATTTCCTCATTTTCAAATAAAAACAATACAATTCATCGCCACCTGTGATATCTTTTTCTACATTCAATCGTCATAAATAGTATAAATATCAAACATCTTTGATAAATGTGTCAAGAAAATTCGCTGAGCTACCGATTCCAGCGAGAAACTCGCGCGAGGTTTTTGCCTCGAACGAGAATCTCTTCCAGTGTGTGGACGTTCATTTGAATCCATGTTATCAACTTTTTTTTTTATTTTCTCGCAACACATTTTTCGCTGGGGAAAACTCTGCAATTGTGTTACGAGCGGTGTGAAAATATTGAATTACTGCACCACTAGTAACGTCACATGCGGGTGTTAGCGGGATTTCTCATGTTCTTTCGTGTTAAAAACAGTTAATCACGAGTGAGAGTGAATCAAGTTACTGATTGAAAACTTCTCCTGCTTGAGTCAGTAACAACTTGCAACAGATAATACGTCTATATTTTATTTATTTATGTAATATTCCAGTAAAATATATAAAACTGTAACTTACTTCGTACCTGTTCTAAATACTAGGCTTATCTAATCAGCTGACATTTCTATAGACGTCTGACTCCGTTTTACCTGGTTGCCATGGAGGTGGTAAAGATGGAATTTGAAACCGATCCATTAGCTGTACAGTCAAATGAATATACAGAGATAAAAGAACAGAAGCCTTTATTGGAGGTAAGTGGAAAAACTGAACAATCTTTATTTTCTTTGTCGATTTTATGTTTCAGTTCTAATTAAATTATTTCTTCCTTTGTGTCACGATATGATTTTTGCTGGGCTTATAAATATCGTTCTCATCCAGAAGTAAGGTACGCTATTTATCAAGGTAAGCAGGAATCAAATCCTTACATTAAAATATCTCTCTGTTTTACAGAAAGGAACTTCATCAAATTCTCAACTGATTTGGATGAAGAAGGAATATGAGGACCCCAGCTCTAACCTCAATTCAGAAGTGAAAATAGAGGAAATGTCTGTTACAATTACTTTTCCTCTGAAATGTGAATCAGAGGTGAGTTGAGTATATTGATTTTGTTGACATACGTAGCCTGTTAAAGCTGCCCACATTTACATTTTCGGTAATTTCATAGAAGAGACGGGCACCTGGTTGGATGTAGTAAGTATCGCCAACTTTTTTACTTTAGAGTTAAATGTTAGTGATTTTTAGTGACTTAGGTAGTTCTAGGTTTTTATACCAGGTGTCTCCATGATGATCTTTCAATTTGATTGGTTATAATTGATATATGCATGTATTTATTCACACTGCAATGGGTATATACCCAGTGGCAGTGGTAACTAATTACACTCAATAAAGACAATAATAAACACAATTAGTAATAATACTAATAATTAATGCTAATAATAATAATAATTAATGCTAATAATAATAATAATAATAATAATAATAATAATAATAATAATAATAACGGGAAACATCCTAAATTAAATGAAGCACGATCATTTAAAATAACATTTAAAGTAAATCTAATTTGTATCTTAAAACCTAAGTTCGAACTAAAACCCACAAGAATGATGTGTTCATATCTGCACAAGTACCTTTCAACATTACACTCATTTCGCTGTCAACTCACTCACTGCACTGGAACTACGACACATTTCACTGATTCTATCGTGATTTCACTAACACTTCAAAAATATTTCACTGTTCAAATACTTTTCACTGCCACTATAAACTGTAAAGCTTCACTGACAGGAACACGTTTCACTTACACAGCACACTTCACTGACACGACATACTTCTTCACTGATACAACACACTTCACTGACACAACATAATTCTTCACTGATACAACACTTCAATAACAACATATCATTTACACCCTTTAAATACTGTGTATAATTACCGTCTATTAGTAAGGTCCTTAAGCCTATTTTTAAATACATTTTTGGTTGTTGGTAAAGACTTTGTCATTTGTTGTAGAATTTTCGTTACTTTTGAATGGATAATGACGATGTCAGTACGTTGTTCTTGGTTGTTTGTGATGGCTGAAGCTATTGAAAGTTTGTCACTGTATAATATTTGTGAAAGATGTGTGAACATAGAACATAGTATTAAATTTTGTGTCGATTTCGGTTTAGTTTTTTCGCTGTTGAATACGAATTGTGTCGATTGTTGAGGAGAAAACTGTTTCTGTAAATCCAAGAAACTATTTACTGAATTTTCCCGTATACCTAAGTTAAAGTGTAATAAGTGTTCAAAGAGAATTTCATTTTGTGTAAATACATGGTTTAATTATGTGAAGTTGACTGTAGGACGAAGTGTTGGTTTAGTTCTTTGTTGGCTGCATGGTTTTTTAGTTTAAATTGCCTTGAAGCCTGTGTCATAATAGAAGTAAAGTGGTTGTCATTGAAGACGTCAATGAGGATTGAATTTTGTTTCATAAGGTGATAAATTATTGTTTTGTTTTGTGTTTTAGTGATTTGTGGGGATAAAGCGCGGATGAAAACTGCCAGAAAAGTACTGCCAACTATGAAATTCGAATGCCACCAAACACTAAAAAAATCAAAGATAAAAAATTTAACATATTTTCATTTTTTGAAGGACTTGTTTGAATATATGTTAGATTTTCCATCTTTGATTTTGTGAGGTTTGATGGCATTTGAACTTCATAGTTAGCAGAACATTTTTGGTAGTTTTCGTCAGCCATGTTGGATTTTCCCCGTCTTCTAGGAAATTACCAGATTTTTTTACGGAAATATTTTCAATAGTTCTTGTTCATAAATTATGAACTTTCATATTCTTGGTACATAATGAGTTCTTCTTTAATTTGAAAAATAGACGTGAAAATTTCACTTTCACATTACACAGTTTATATAGACTAAATGGATTTAATGTAGATATTCTGTTTCCAGTTTTTCTAGAAATAATTATGCACCATAATTGAAAGTAATGTTTTATGTACGCTTACTTGTAACTGATTTTTCTACACATAAACAGCGATCTGTTAATATTCTTTACATACAAATAAATTAATCTGGATATGATGCGCGTGCAATAGGCTAAACTAGCGCTCAGTTACTTCCTCGTACTTCGCTTATACACCGTCATCTGTTTAGTGCTCTCTCAGTCATACCACCGTAACTTTGGTGACATTACGAAAGTTTCACGCCTTGCCTTGCATATACGAATCTCTGACAGGTTAGGTTAGTTAGGCTTTTATTACACCTTGCATATATGCTGGGTATATTTGTGGTTAGTTGAATTACAAATCATTGCTCAGACTGAACAGTTTCTCTCGAACTTCATTGATACTCTGCTACTCATGAAATCAAACAAGTCCCCCAAATCACCTTACTTCACAGTATTACATACAAAGTCTTAACTGATGAGTGAGACAAGAACTTATACATGAGTAATTGTCAACATTTAAAGTTACAGTGATTGGGCATTGCCTGTCAGTAATACAATAATTTTGAAGTCGCACAGCACCAAAACTTTTTTTCAGGCAGAATCATGTGACTTGGACACAGTGAAGGAGGAGGAAACCCTGGAGGTAACGACGGAGAAGGATGAATTCTTGCCTGAGAGGTGAGTGCAAGGAGCCAGTCTGCACTATTTTTTATACTATTTCACGTAATTGATGTAAAACATAATGTTGGATTATATCAGAATTTCTTTAATATTAGGAATTGCTATAACGAACTGTAACTCGGTCAAGAATTTCAGTGCTCCAATTGTTTGTCGAATTCTTATATCTCTGACGTTCGAATGGTGTTCTCTGGTTCTATTAAAAGTTTTGCGTAGTGCAAGAGCTGGAATTTTATTATTGCAGTGGAATAAGACGGTAGTAATGACGTTATTCAGATCTCCTTGTCAGGGAATGAATTTGTAAGCAAAATTTACGTATTTCTACATTGCGCTGCTGATGATTCAGAACTGCCTTCTGTTTTCACGGTCATATTGTTTAAGATGAGTATTGTCCCCCCATCCTGATATCGCCCACCTGGGGCGATAAACATGGCAACAGGACACGACATGTTATTTATTAATTTGTTTTCGTACCCAAACAGTTTGCAATGTGCATTCAGTTCTTCCCATTTTAGAGATTCGATTTCCATTAATTCTGTAATAATCAGACCCACTACTTATTTATTTTATTTATTTATTTACTTACTTATTCATTCATTTCATTCATTTATTCATTCATTAATTGTAGGGACTTACTTACCAACATTTACTTACTTTTTTAATGTTACCTTACTTAATTCACTTATTTACTATGTTCATTTATTCGTTCGCTCATTCATACATTTCTTATTCTTTTACCCATTCGTTCATATGTTCATTCCTTTATTCATTCATTCGTGTATTCATTCGGTTGTTTATTCGTTTCTTCAGACATCCAATTTTTGTTTATTCGTTCTTTCATTCATTTGCTTGCTTATTCTTTATTCGTCTATTCATTCATTCATTCATTCATTCATTCGCGTATTCGTTCATTTGCTTGTTTATTCGTCCATTCGCTTTTTTATTCATTCATTCGTGTATTCACTCGTATGTTTATTTGTTTATTCATTCAGTCTTCTGTTTATTCGTGAATTAATTCATTCGCTTGTTTATTTATTCTTTCGTTTATTCATTCTTTTGTTTATTCGTTCATTCATTAATTTTCTTGTCTATTCGTTCATTTCTTTGTTTATTCATTCATTCGTGTAGTGATTCGCTTGTTTATTCTTTCATTCATACTTCATTCTTTTGTTTATTCGTTTATTCATTCATCAATTCGTTCATTCATTTGCTTGTTTTTTCGTTTATTCATTTATTTATTAGTTTGTTTATTCGTTAATTCATTTGCGTCTTTTTTCTTTTATTTACTTACCCATTCATTCGTTTATTCATTCATCCATTCTTTTGTTTATTCGTTAATTCGTTTCTTATTTCGTTTATTCGTTCATGCATTCGTTGTTTCTTCATTTGCTTCCGTTCTTCGTATATTCAATTATCAATTCGTTTGCTTATTCTTTCATTCTTTTGCTTCTTTTTTCGTTTATTCCCTTATCCATTCGTTGGTTTATTCGTTCATTAATTTTCTTCTAGTTTTTTATTCATTTATCCATTCGTGTGTTTATTCATTCATCCATTCGTTCATTCATTTGTTTCTTTTTTCGTTTATTCACTTATCCATTCGTTCATTCATTTGCTTCTTTTTTCACTTAATCACTCATCCATGCGTTTATTTATTCGTTCATTCATTTCCTTTTTTCGTTTATTCATTCATCCATTCGTTCATTTATTTCTTTGTTTTTTCATTTATTCATTTATGGATTCATTTATTCATTTATTTTTTCGTTTATTTATCTATTAATTTGTTTATTCGTTTATTAATTCATTCATTATTTTGTTACTTGTCTTTATTTACTTATTTACGTCTTTGATTTACTCATTTATTTATTCATTCATTCATTTTACCTTCAAGGATTTGTAACTGTACTAATGGAACATTTTGATTCCAGCACCATGAATGTCGGCGACAGCAAAACGTCACTGCTGAAGAGCACAACTCCTGAGAATTTTACCTCCATAGAAAATTCGACCTGTGATAGTAGTTCTGAACCAGAGAGCTATGACGAATTACTTGGAAGTGAGAATAACTTGCAGGAAGAGTCCCACAGACGTAGCGATAAAAGTTCTTTTAAGTGCGATATTTGTGGAATGTGCTTAAACACTGCCTCTAGTCTCAAGGTTCATATTCGCTCACATAGCAGTGAAACAAAAGAATTCAAATGCGTTGTTTGTGGAAAGTGTTTCTCACGCTCGGGAACGCTCATAAACCATGTACGGACGCACACGGGAGAAAAACCGTACAAGTGCGACATTTGTTGCAAAAGTTTCTCACAATCGGGAATTCTCAGAGATCACGTACGGATTCATACAGGGGAAAAGCCATACAAGTGCGACATCTGTGGGAAATGTTTCTCACAATCTGGAGGTCTTAGGGTTCACTTAAGAACGCACACCGGCGAAAAGCCATTTACATGCGTTTACTGCAATAGATCTTTCTCGGATTCTGGAAAACTTACAATCCATATACGTTCCCACACAGGCGAGAAACCTTTCAAATGCGAAATTTGTGAGAAATGTTTTTCAAAAAATGGAAGTCTAGTGGAGCATATACGTATACACACAGGGGAGAAGCCGTTCAAGTGCGCCATTTGTGGCAAGAGTTACTCGCAATCTGGAAGTTTAAGAGCTCATACATGTAAGAACACTGCGAGAATCGTTTGAAATTTAAATCCTTCTGCTAAAACATTCTCAGCATTTCGACAACTGAAATACGTTTAAATACACGGTTGTTCAGAAAGTACTTTAATATGTTTGTGACAATTTTTTACCATTATAATAGCTATTGTCAAGCTCAATATTAATACATTATGCAACGAGCCTATAATGATAGTAATTAAGACGCAAGTATGGATGTTTATGAAACGAGAGCAAGCGAGTTTCATAATATTCATACGAGCGTCTTAATTACCATTATAGGCAAGTTTCATACGACTTTTTATGCTCGACCATATTTCTAACTTGAAATTATTCAGATGTATACATTTTATTTGTATCTGACAGGATCGGAAGTGACCTTGTTCTAGGTCGTGAATTGTGAGATGTGCGCAGACGCGAAAGTATTGATTTTTTCCGAGGAACAATAATGTCATTGACCTTGATGTAATCCCGTTAAACTTGATATAACCTTGATTATTGAATTCAACATTGAAAAACGAGATGACAAATTGAGTTTATTTGAATATTATTTACAATTAACGCTAATTATTATAGTAACAGAACATAACCTTCTGCGAAAGTATTGGATTTCCAGCCTCCGTGACGTTTCGCTAATTGTCTTTCGATTGCATATCCGAGAATAATCGATACTTGCGGTTTTATTTGTCATTGGCTGAAAAACTAAACTAAAGTGAGTAAGTGTACTTTAATGACATGCATTAAAGGACTGCTACCAGTTCTATAATTACTACATTTCGGCATGGTCGAGCATAAAATTATATTTAAGGCTGACAGATCATTGAACCGTAATGATTGTTCGAAAATGTGCTTTTGGTTAAAAAAAAAAAAAAAAAAAAGACTCCTTCTAAAGGTGAATATTTTGTAATATCTTTGTTTTTTTTTTATTTAAAATTTTCAAGAAATGAACTCGAGCATATTTCTGTGCAAGAGATAATATACAGAATTAACTTTAAATTGCGTAGTTTATTTTGATTCTGTAAGCTTGGAAATTACGTAAAAGTCTGCAAGCAGTTGGTATTTTTGTAATGACCAATTCTTACGCACATCAGACTTGTGCTATAAAGTGCTTGTTGATGTCTTGTCCATGTTAGTGACTAGCATATAATAAGATACAAGTGTGGTAAGTGCATCTACACGGTTCAATTTTCCATCCACGTACGCTTGCTATTAGAACGCCCGTTCAATTAAGATGCATTCAGATTTTGCGTTTGTATGGTGCGCCATTTTGAACGTCGTCTTCACTACGTATATATTAATATTAAATACCTCTATAGCCTGCATTGCTTAAATGCGTGAAGTTAAAAACAAAGTTGAACCATGTGGATGCAACTTTGAACAATTTCCTCGACTCAGGCCCGTAACACACTTGAAGAGTTTTCGCTAGCGAGAAAGAGGCGAAGAGCCTTCCTCCACACACTTGGCGAGTTCTCGCTATCACAGATCACACCTCGCTATGATCATCTATGCACTGCCTTCATGCAGAAAGCATTTATCTGATTATAGTAATGACTCGTTGAGGGAAATATTATAGGTTATGTATTTACGTATATTGTACTTAAATATATAACTTGTAAGTATATAGTCGTACTTTACAAATTACGTACGAACGCTATGTTGAATCTGAGTATTCAGATGATGAGGAAATGGAGTTACTTGAACATATTTTGTTAATGAAAAGAAAAATTAGGCCTATAATTAAAGACAGAAATATCTGGAAATCACATTGTACTTACGGAAATAAGGGCGAGTTTTGGACACTGGTTTCGATTTGAATGATGATACATTTAGGCGTTATTTCAGGATGAATGGACCTCAGATTTTTGCCATTCATGATATTATGATAGAGGATTCTTTGCTATGGATATGTCTGATTAAAATTATATAAACTGTTAAGACATATAGATACATTTTTCAAATGTTTAATCAATATTATTAAATCTCATCAAAATAAAATATAACCCTATTTATTCTCAGATAATCTGATATTTGTCTCCAGATTTCTTCTTTAAGTTTCGTGTTTTTATAGTTTTCATCCCGTGTATCATATAAATAGGCCTACGGGTGACATCGTACAAGTTCGATAAGTTTCTGACTGCAATTATCAGCCATCTTTCCTCTTTTTTTCAAATAAGAGCAATACAATTCATCGCCACGTGTGATATCATTTTCTACATTCAGTCGTCATAAAGAGTATAAATTTCAAACAGCTTTGATAAATGTGTCAAGAAAATTCGCTGAGCTATCGATTCCAGCGAGAAAGTCGCGCCAGATTTTTGCCTCGAACGAGAATCTCTTCCAGTGTGAGGACGTCCATTTGAATCCATGTTATCAATCTTTGAATTTACTCGCAACACATTTCTCGCTAGCGAAAAGTCTTCAAGTGTGTTACGGAGCTTAGGCATATGATCAAGGCGGAGTGTATTGATGTTCGTAATGTATTACGGAATCCGAAATGGTATTTTATTTGAGTTTCAGAATACCGCGTAAGTACTTGCATACAGCCGCTTATAACTTAAAAAAATTAAAAGCATACGTGTTTTTTTATTGATGGTACAAGGGAAAATAAATAAATACTTAAGAAATGTTACTTGTACCAAAAATAAATAAAATAACGACGTACTTTCGCAGTACTCTATTCCAATCAGTTACCCATTATATGGCTAGTAAATTGACAATGTTTTGCCGCTTTATGTTACCTCTGACGTGAAAGGTCTAGGATATCATATACATTTTAATGTCATGTGATTATCTGTCGTGCTTTTCTATATTTCAGATGCCCAGGAAGCCAGTTTTAGTTTGAACCTCCCAGTGACCATAACAATACTTCCTTACGTACGTACAAATAGCTTTAAAGGCAGCGGCAGGTTCATTGCCGCCCTCACATAAACCCACCATCGATCCCTATCTTGTGCAATATTAATCCAGTCTGTGTCATTATATCCCACCTCCCTTAAATCCATTTTAATATTATTCTCCTATCTACGTCTCGGCCTCCCCAAAGTTCTTTTTCCCTCCGACTTCCAACTAACAATCTATATGCATTTCTGAATTCGCCCATACGTGCTACATGCCCTGCCCATCTGAAACATCTGGATTTATTGTTCCTAATTATGTCAGGTGAAGAATACAGTGCGTGCAGTTCTGCGTTGTGTAACACAGAACTGTACGCATTATCCTAAATTATTTGTTACAAATTTTATAAAATATAATTTTAAATAGTCCAAGGCGAAGTATAAAGATCTATGAAAAAATGAAGAAACATACCTTCAACATAATACTTAACAAAACACATCATTATCTATTAAGTATGTGCCAATTAGCGTAAACTCGGTGAACTTTAAATCCTGTAAATTCGAAGTGAAGAGAAATATGTTTATAACTAATTTATTACAAAAGAAATAATATTAATAAATAAACCTTGAAAACCAACAAAGTGAGTAGTATGTAGCTACAAATTATAGCAGGCATTCCGAATCTTCCACAAAACTGCAACATTTATGGGATCACAAAACAGCTGTATACAATGAACTTGAAAATCAACGGCGTAACTTTATTGATATAGCAGGCGAGACCCAACAATTTGGCTAGAATTCTGATACACCACAAATAATGCTTTAAAATGTAGTTTATACAATATTTAATATTTAGAAGAATTGTCAATCACTTTGCCATTAATAATAACCGTAAAAATTGCTAAACACTGCAGCCATATTTTCATTTGTCTTGTTTTTTTTTTTTTTTTTCCGCCAACACTCACTTAGTTTATAATACATCAACAACATTGACGTTTGATACGACCGCGAACATAATTCCATCGATACACACTTATATTGTAACATTAATTTACATTGAAAATCGGCATTAGTACCAACACATGTTCTGGATAGTAAGCCTCCGGGTGACAGTTAATTACAGTGTTGCCGACGTATGGTTCTGGCTATACTCAAGGTAATAAATCATTATTGATATAAAATGCCTCCATAATTTATTAACAAGTTCTGTAAATAGTCATCTACTGTCCAGGATAGCAATACATGTACCAAGAGAGAACTGTAGGACCAGTAAAACATTTAATATAAACTATGCTAGGACATGTTATTACAAGTACTCTGCACTTCTTAGAATCTGTTCCTTCTATAATAAACTGAGTAACATTGACATCTTTCAGGATAGAACCACACTCTTGAGAGAAATAAATACCGGCAGCGTTCAAAACACTCCATAAGTATTTTGATAATAAATAAGCAGTGGCGGCTCGTGGGTATTGAATTAAGAGGGGCTGCATACAAAAATAAACCAAGCAACTTACTTTATTTAAAGATTAGTTCCATGCGCCTTATCTTGCAAGTTGTGTTTAAATGAAACAGGCTCATGTCAGTAGATTTACTGGTATTTAAAAGAATCCTGCGGACAAAATTCCGGCACACCGGAGATGCTGATAAAACCCCTGCAGTTGCGAATGAATTTAATTTTTTATATACAGATTTGAACTTTAGAAATATCTAACTGGCGATGTTGTAGTTGGTTGTATAATATATCTACATGATACATCAATAAATTTAAAAAATAATTGAGCCAGAAATTGAATGCAGGCTATTCAAGAGTACGCACCAGAGCGCTTGCTTCATTTATTTTGATGTTAGATGTTTCAGATTCCATTATGGTTTGAAAACATTCTAGCAATGGCTCCTTCTTCTCATGAACAACATTTATTGTTCTTATTTTAAATCCATCTTGTTGCCCCAGCTGATGGAATTGTCTTTGAAACACATTAATCTAATACAGACTGTATGGAGATCGAGAGACGAAAGCAGCGATACTGGATAAATTATAAAAAAATATGCGAGCCTTTGTATTATGTTTAGCGGCTCTTTCCATTGTGAGATTCAACTGATGGGCACTTAATTTCACATTTTCTCCTGAACTGTTAAGGTACTGAACTGAATAGACTGTAAATATTGTACAGAATTAAACATTGTTGCACTTGTTATACTCACAACATTAAAGTAAAATGTATTTAAAACTGCGCGCTACTGACAAACTGCTGCAAATTTTGCAGCGCCTGGAAACTCTGGATTCACGGCCAAGGGCTGCAGGGAGGAGGGGTAAAACTAACGCGCAAAGCATGCGAGACTGGCAGCTCCAGGGGAGGAAGTGGCTTCACCTATAGTCCTTGTCTCTGGTTTCGCTCTGGCAGCACCAGGGGAGGAAGTGACTTCACTAACGATTGCGTGCATGTCATTGAGAGCGAAATTTAAAAAAAAAATTCGAGCTGCTAAATAGAGACTGTATAATAAATGTATTTCACAAATAGAACGAGACAAGAGCCACAAATGTCTAGGGGTGCTGCAGCTCCGCAGCCCCCTTCGAGAGCCGCCCCTGGCTGTTTACAATGAACTTGAAAATCAACGGCGTAACTTTATTGATATAGCAGGCGAGACCCAACAATTTGGCTAGAATTCTGATACACCACAAACCACATATAATGCTTTAAAATGTAGTTTATACAATATTAAATATTTAGAAGAATTGCCAATCACTTTGTCATTAATAATAACCGTAAAATTGCTAAAAACTGCAGCCATATTTTCATTTGTCTTGTTTTTTTTCGCCAACACGCACTTCTTTTTATAATACATCAACAATATTAACGTTTGGTACGACCGCGAACATAATTCCATCGACACACACTTATATTGTAATATTAATTTACATTGAAAATCGACATTAGCAGAAACACGTGTTCTGGATAGTAGGCCTCTTTGACAGTTAATTACAGTGTTGCCGACGTATGGCTCTGGCTATACTCAAGGTAATAAATCATTATTGATATAAAATGCCTCCATAATGTATTAACAAGTTCTGTAAACAGTTATCTACTGTCCAGGATAGCAATACATGTACCAAGAGAGAACTGCAGGACCAGTAAAACATTTAATTTAAACTATGCTAGGACATGTTATTATAACTACTCTCCACTTGTTAGATCTGTTCCTTCTATAATAAACTGAGCAATATTGACATCTTTCAGGATAGAACCGCACTCTTGAGAGAAATAAATACCGGTAGCGTTCAAAACACTCCATAAGTATTTTGTTAATAAATTTAATAGGTCTTAACTGGTTTGCATATTGTATTTTTGGTCTTCTTTCTTAAATTATTTCATATCAATTATCATTACGAACTCACTCCTAATTCTGACTTAACGTAGGTCTAGTCTCTCATCAGTTATTGTATTATTGTTACTAATCTGTGACTAGTTATTTGCATTTCATCACTGGCTCTATTACTTTAATATAACCTAAGTTTTCTTCATACTGTAAATACTTTTGTTTTTGTTTACCGAGATTTACATGTAATATTTGCTTGGTATCTATTGTTGAGTAGTATTGGATTGTAACTGTTTAAGTTTAAATATCATTATTGTATGTATTACTACTGTTATTTTCATTTTATCTACTCTGTAAATTGTTGAGTGGATTAAATAAATAAATAAATAATTTTATAAGTGTTACTCTTGTGTACATGTTTATTAACATTTTGATCTCGGCTTCCTTGATTATATTCCGCCATCAGTTGAATGTCTCTCTCTTGTGTGTGTTGTGTAGTGTTGCATTTTCATTGCCTTCCTCACAATTCAAATCTTTGTCCGTCATAAACTTAATTTGAATGGAAAGAAAATTGCTGACAGTGCAGTGTTTTTATTAATTTTATTCTCTGTTTGCAGTGTGTGATGTAGTATCCATACATTTAGCACATAGAAAGAAATTGTAAGGCAATTTGCATTTAATGATATTGGAATACCCATTTTATTTTGGCTGCTAGTTAGCATTAAGGATCATGAACTTCAGTACATTGAAATTTTGTTGTTATATTTTCATTTCTTGAGAGCATGTGAACTAATTAAAAAAATTAATGTTCTCGTTTTATAGTTTGCAATTTTCCGTAACAGTAGTTATGCGATATACAGTAGCGTGCAAATTAATCCGAACACGACATATTTTTACATTTTCTGTCATTGTTGGCCTCACAGCTGCTCATACCGCTTTAATTGGCATCTGTAGTACGTGTAATTCCATTGTTGAAGGTCTGTCATTATTTTTTTTTAGAATATGTGACATTTTGCCTGTCATTTCGTACTTATAAGCATTTCAGTTGTGTTGAAGACTTAATACTGCAATCCTGTGTACATTCTGTCGTCTTCACAAATGGATACAACTCCACGAAAACGGTCTAAAATTATAACATTAGCAGAGCATTCTTCTATGACACAGAGGCAAATTGCTGCAGAATGTCACATCGGTTTGGCTACCGTTAATTCGATCATAAAACGATACAGGGAGACTGGATCCATCACACCCCAGAAAAAAGGAAACTGTGGCCGGAAAAGGAAGACTTCACCTGCAGATGATCGCTTAATTGTCAGGAAAAGTAAATTAAATCCTAGACTAACTGCTGTCGACTTAACCCGCGAGTTAATGGCTACGACTGGGGCGAATATTCACGTCACAACAGTGCGGCGTAGGCTTTTGGAAGCTGGACGAAGGGATCGTAAGCCTATTAAAAAGCAACTGCTAACCCCTGTTATGTGCAAAAAACGCTTAATGTGGGCAAAATTACATCAACACTGGACAGTGAATGACTGGAAGAATGTACTTTTTTCCGATGAGTCTCATTTCGAGGTCCACAGCCACCGTGTTTCTTACGTACGGAAAGGATCCGAAAAAGTAACAGCAGCTCATCTCCAACAAGCACCCAAATACCCCCCTAAAGTAATGTTTTGGGGTTGTTTTACACATGAAGGGCCTGGAGCATTAATACCTATCAAGGGAATGATGAATTCTGACAAATATATTCACCTATTGGAAACCAGAATCGTACCCCAGCTGCAAAAATCATTTCCGGATGGCAGAGGTGTGTTCCAACAAGACCTGGCACCATGCCATACGTCTCGAAAAACTACAGAATTCTTCAACAAGAAGAATATTCAGGTACTTCCCTGGCCAGGCAACTCACCCGACATCAACCCCATTGAGAACTTGTGGTCGATTTGCAAAAGAAGAATGAAAAAATGGATTGTTCTACAAAGGAGAAGATGATTTCTGCCCTCATTGGTGTATGGTTTTGCGATGAAGAAATGAAGAATATTTGTGGGAAATTAGTGGAATCCATGCCAAATCGTCTCAGAGCTGTTATTAGGAACAAGGGAAGCTGCATAGATTACTGAGGTATGTCTTAGATCCTTTTTTTTATCCCGTTTGAGTGTTTTTGCATAAGTAATTACATTGTTCGGATTAATTTGCACGCTACTGTATGATCAACGTACAAAATGTTTGTTTGCTGTACTGCATAGGCTTGATAGGCGTACGTAATTGGGTAGATGCAGAGCCGTCTTCAGTTACAAGCCGGAGCATGGTTAGGTGTGGCAACTCAGAGTGGATGCGGGCAGAGGCGAAATAAAGGCATGACGTTTGACGTTTTATTGTTTTGATTTCGTTGTCACATGTACATTTTCGACATTAATTTATACAAAACTAAGTGCATATGATAAAGATTCAGTGTAATCATGTACGTAATTTATTACGGAATCCGAAATTGTATTTTATTTGAGTTTCAGAATACCGCGTAAGTACTTGCATACAGCCACTTACAACTTTAAAAATTTAAAAGCATACGCGTTTTTTATTGATGGTACACGGGAAAATAAATAAATACTTAAAGAAATGTTACTTATACCAAAAATAAATATAATAATGACGTTCTTTCGCAATATCCTATTCCAATCAATTAATGGCAATACCCTATTCCAATTTATGTGGCTAGTAAATTCACAATGTTTTGCCGCTTTATGTTGTTACCTCTGACGTGAATGGTCTAAGATATCATATACATTTTAATTTCACGTGATTATCTGTCGTGCTTTTCTAGAAATATTTCAGATCCCCAGGAAGCCAGTTTTAGTTTGAACCTCGCCAGTCACCATAATATTGTTGTCCTAAATTATTTGTTATAAATTTTTTAAAAATATTATTTAGATACGCCAAGGGAAAGTATAAAGATCAATGAAAAAATGATGAAACATACCTTCAACAAAATACCGATACGTAAGAAAACACATCATTATCTATTAAGAATGTGCCAATACGCGTAAACTCAGTGAACTTTAAATCCTGTAAATACGAAGTGAAAAGAAACATATTTATAACTAATTTATTACGAAAGAAATAATATTAATAAACTAACCTTGAAAACCAAAGAAGTTAGTGTCTGCATCTACAAATTATAGGTAATTCTGACGTAAAGCAGGCATTCCGAATCTTCAACAAAACTGCAACATTTATGGGATCACAAAACAGCTGTTTACAATGAACTTGAAAATCAACGGCGTAACTTTATTGATATAGGAGGCGAAGTACAAGGCTTCTTGTGTGAAAATTGTAGGTTATTGCGTCAATAATAGTAATAATAATAATAATAATAATAATAATAATAATAATATAATTCCTTAAGCCTTTTCATGGAAAACAGTCATTGCGAATGAACGAAAAAGAAGTTAGGAATTAAAGACTACATTACCTGTGCTCAATAATAACTTTTAAAACTAATCGTGTATTTCAATTTTGTATGTATTACGATATTATCATTAAAAATATAAGAATCTGAATTAGGTCGTACCTACCTTTTCAGAATGGGCATTTCAGTTGGCTTTTCTTAATAGACGTCAGTTTGTGATTCTACTTATCTAGTTGCGATGAATGTTGTCAAGATGGAGCCTGAAACCGACCCTTTGGATATACAGTTAAATGAAGATACAGATATAAAAGAACGGAAGCCTTTATTGGAGGTAAGTTGAAAAATTGAGCTGTACTTATATTGTTTCTGCGTATTATGTTTCAGTACAGTATATATTTTAGGGACATCAATTATTTTTACCAACATTTTTTTACATTAACCTGGCTATACTCGGAAACACTGTTGCCCCCTTCCATTACAGGAGTTTGATGTTACTAGTGCAATATGTAAACAAATCATTTTACAAGGTATAGGAGGAGAGAAAAGTAGTGTATCCATTTATGTTGTAGGAAATACGATATTACGATTTTCAGTTTGATTATCACTTTTATGGAATTTATCAAAATACAGTAGAGTAGTAACATTTTTTTCAAAAACTCAACTTTTCAGGCGGCTATGTTCGTTATGTAATGTCTACTTTATTTAGCATATTAATTATTGATGTTAACATACAATATAGAGAGTGTATTTAAATTGAGGAGGTCATAAGGGGCTGTAAGTGCACTTAAGTTACTTTTGAGAAAATGGGGTTTAAATATTTAAGCTTTCGTAAAATCGGTGACATTTTTATTTAAATTTTAATGTGTGATGCGATTAAAATATCCCTTTGCCACTAAAATTTCAGATACTTTAGCTTACACTGGATGCACTTAACTCATGTTATTACAAATGTCACTAGCATTCCTTTGCTTCTAGCCACCTCAATTCAAAATAAGCTAATCTGAATTTTTAATTTTAAATTGCTGAAAATGGTTGCCGTTCATTACAATGCAGGCTTCAATTCTTTTATGCATATTATTAAAAACATTTTGAAGCATATTCTCTGATATTGAATTTATCGTTTCTTGAATATAATTTTGTAGTACGATATTATTAATATAGGTTCTTTCTTCTATAGAAAACGCAACCATATTTCTGAAACACACTATACACTGCAGTGTTTACTTCACTGCTTGAAGACTTGGAATGCAACAGCGGCCATAAGTTTGTGTGTCTGAAGGGAGCAAGGACATTAGTGAAGGGGTGGGAGTGAAGTACATTCAGAAATGCAGGTACAATAAAAATGCAAGTAAAAATAAAATGATGTCCCTGTATTTATTTTAATATAGGCTAAGTGTAATAATCTAGTAGATTCTGAAGTCTGATTAATGTAATATGTAGCTAATCGGCGATGTATGCAATGGAGGTGAAGGGAACTGGCCACCCTAACCCATTAACTCCTGGCCTAGTTGCCTCATAATATCTAGTAGATATTGTTATATGAGGAGCGTTTTTGCAAAAGTCGATAGATGCAGAAATCAAGATTTTACAGAAATTACACTTGACAGGATCTATCGAGTTTTGAAAAAACGTGGAAGGTTTATCTTGTCTCTACATACGGTATTCAAGTTTTGGTAAATCTGATTTCATAGATCGATTCCGGAGGAAGAAAATATATGATATCCATATGTAACTCACTTTCGAAAAATTCTGCATCTATCGACTTTTGCAAAAACGCTCCTCATATATTGTTCTCACTCAGAAGCAACAAATTGCTATTTGTGTCTGGATTCTCATTTCTTATCTACGTTTCACATTTTTTATAATTCCTCAAGTATGCTGCAAGCAGCAGCTAAGTGCTCGCATGTATACCTAAAGTGTTGAATGTAAGACATTAATTTAATCCTTAAAAAGCAGAGATAATAAAGCGATTTTCCTGTCTCTGTTATGCAGGAATGGAATTCATCAAATCCTCAACAGGTTTGCATGAAGGCAGAGCATGAGGACCACAGCTCTTATCACACTTCTGAGGTGAAAACGGAACAAATGCTGATGCCAGTTCCTTTTCCCCTAAAATGTGAATCTCAGGTAAGTGGAGTGCATTGTTTGTGCTAGCATGGTATGTCAGAGCTGCCAACATTACGATCTTGATTTGTTACATGTATCTTTCCTATCGAATTGTTCTGATTTGTTCAGTGTGTCAGATATTCTGCGTGCGTAATGAGGCAAATGTTCTTTAATTTTGAAAGTATGAGAAGATTCGACTGTGGTGCAATTATACTTTCATGTTACTTAAGATGTACAGAGAAAGTATTACTGATGATTTCCGTATGTTCCTGAAACTATTGATAAGCATTGTATCTGAAAATATTTATTAATATGTCATCTGCCTCTCATTTATCATGGGTTTTCATATCTGCACTTGGTAATTTTAAAGAAATTATGACATCATTGATGACAAATTATTGCGTTATAAGGTGGCGATATTGTGATCGATAGATCGATAGGTGCAGTCGTGCAATGTATCGTAGTAGCTTTGACTATAGATTTGGTCCAACAAGCAATTCGGAACGCGGGTGCGAATAATCAACTTCTTTCGACGCATGCGCCAGTTGTGTACGATCTGGGAACTAGCTCGGGATATTACGTTGTTGAAACGTTTTTTGAACTGTTCTTTCAGGACCTTCGAAGTTTCTTCTCATATTAAAAGTATATTTATCAACCTTACTTAATTCTTCGTAAAATATATCCTCATCATCTTCCAAATCACTCCTGATGAAACATTTTTTTTTTTATTTTAACCTGTTTACTCTCGAAGCATTTTAAACATAACTTCAGATTAAACCATCTGCGCATGCGTCAGCAAGAACTTCCATTTCCTTCTCTTAATCGAGAACCAATTTCACTCGTTCCGAACGAGTTCTAAACCACGTTGGAACAGGAAACTGGGGGTTCACTGTCTGTTCTGAATCAGTTCTAGTCTTGGTTTGGTTGTTAGAATTTTCTATTCAATAGATTATTGCATTGATTTATGTTCAGATGCACTGTTTCTAGTGTAGCTGTATTGGTAATCGCGTTTACTGAACTTCAGTTATATATTAATGCAGTTTGTGAATATGTCTTGATTTTGAATATTTCTGTGTCTGAATAATTTATCTTAATTTTTGTGTACTTTTTTTAACTTTTCCCTTTTATAAATTGGATGGCTATTACTTCATTGTTGACGTTGCTAACGTCTTTGTATCATATGTGGTGGCAATATTGGATTAACTTGATATAGTAGCCATTTTCGTAAAAACAAATTCATGAAAACCACAGGATTATTGTTTTTATTTTTTTGTGTCATGTATGACGTTTGAAGTTTGTAGGTGTAATGAATAGCAGGTTTAAGGGGTGTATCTCCTAAAATATGGTTAATTGATATATTTTATATTCTTTGGGTTAAATAAAATTTATTACGAAAATCCAGATTATGTTTTATGGTTACCATGTTGGTCACAAATATTTTCATGACGTCTTCAATGATGTTACGACCTTTCATCGTATATTTAATATTATCCTGCACTCATACATTGATTTGTTAATATTCGATACAATTGAGAAAATTAATGTGGATAAATGATATCTAATATGACTGTATGTGGAAAGAATCACTAAATGTATACTTATCGACATTCGGTTGACAAGATTTTCTTCTGCGAATTTTGTCATACATAAGACGAATACAGTATGCAAATTCTTCCTCTGGAAAATACGTAGGTTGTTTAATCACCATGTAAGTGATCAGGCAAATCCCACTGTAAACCAGTTCCGAATGCCAGTCATTGGAAATATAGAAATACTACTGGAAGCCATTGCTATATTAGAATTACTCTTTGGTCATAAATATTGTAAATTTATTTCAACTCGACAATAGGATTTTATTCTTCCAACAATAATTCCTTTCTACAATTCACCTTAAACGCTCTCGTCAACAATAGGATTTTCACTCAACACAGTATTCGTTATAGCACTCCACTGACGGCAATGACAATTTACTTGGACTATTACGAACAACAATGAACTGTTAATCTTAACCAATATTTACAAAGCACTATTTACAAATCAGAACTATCAGTTCTCAGTTCACAGTTCTTCTAGCTCAGTCACTCGAGTTCACAGTATCTCGAACCACAGACCTTCAGAGACAGTTCACTGTACAACTCAGGTCCCTCCAACTGCGGTCCACTGCACTCGAACTCAGGTCCCTCCAACTGCGGTCCACTGCACTCGAACTCAGGCCTTCGGATGCTGTCACAGTTGCGGACGCACACTCGAGCCGAACTCCGGTACACAAGACTGGCTTGCTTGCTCTGGCTTACTCACTGACTGGCTGACTAATCAACTGAAAACTGCCCGAGTTCGCTGGCGTTTCTTCTTTTATAATCACAGCGACGTAGCCTCGAAAGTTCGACGCGTCTCCTGAGATAGCTCTCCAGAACAATCCAGAGCCCTCTCCTCTCTACCAGCACCAGATGCGCGCGCACTCTCCTCGTCGCGTAGGCCCTTTCCCCTCTCTTCTCTCCGCCGCGCGCCGTCCCTCAGTGCTCCGTGGAGCCTGTGTCGGCTCACGCGCGGTCTGCTCTCTTGCGGGACGCTGGTCGTGAGTTCGAATCTCACGTCGCTGTCACAATATGTGCTCATGCTGAAATGAAATTAAATACCTCCTTTGAGAAACGTTGTAACAAATTTGTTACAAATGGGATTTACAACATTGTTTGAGTGAGGTATTCAATTATCCATTAATGCTGATCTATTTGCTTTTGTTTCTAATGAGGAAAAAAACATTTTTGTAATTCAAGAAGGAAGAAGTGTTTCAAAATAAGCAAATATTCCTGATAAAATTAGCAATCAACATCATTCTCTCTCAGAATGTGTTTTTAATATAGGCTTGTCTAGTGTCCAGTTACAGGAAAGAAATCTTTCTCCTAAAATTTCTGTTTCAATTGAAATTATATATGTAAGAATTAAGAAATTACGACAAGAGAAATATAGAAAAATTACTGGTTTATAAAATTGTAAATGTGATGGGAAATATTTTGTAGTTTTCAGTAGTGAGTAAAGTATGTCTTATTAATATCTGCATTTTCTTTGATTAAAATGTAACACAGCATTACACGGATTAAATCTCAAACTCATTCGCTTCTTTTCGTAAAAAGAAGAATTTAATGTTTTCCAGTTCCTGGTCTTAAATATCAGTTGTTTTACTTTATGTTCAAATTCAAATTTATTCACAATTTACAATAATTGGAATGGTACATATGAATAGATACCCGAAATGAGCATATGTTCGTGCTCGGGTACAGTCCTGTAGTCTACATGAATTTCAGGGATCAAATAATAATGCTGACAATAATAATAATAATAATAATAATAATAATAATAATAATAATAATAATAATAATAATAATAATAAATCATCATCATCATCATCGTGACTGAGATAATACAAGCGTAGTAATACAAATTAATAATAATAATAATAATAATAATCGTGAAGATAATAATAAATAAAATAATAATAATAATAATAATAATAATAATAATAATAATCGTGACGAAGATAATACAAGCATAGTAATACAAATTAATGAAATAATAATAATAATAATAATAATAATCGTGAATAATAATAAATAAAATTAATGATAATAAATAATAATAATAATAATCGTGACGGAGATAATACAAGCATAGTAATACAAATTAATGACAATAATAATAATAATAATAATAATAATAATAATCGTGAATAATAAAGCATAAATAAATTAATGATAATAATAATAATAATAATCGTGACGGAGATAATACAAGCATAGTAATACAAATTAATGATAATAATAATAATAATAATAATAATAATAATAATAATAATAATAAGATAATACAAGCATAAATACAAATTAATGATAATAATAATAATAAAATAATAATAATAATAATAAAACAAAATATTAATGAGAATAAAATAAATACTAAGACTGATAAAATCAAATATAAAACCACTTAGTGAGAGTTAACACAAACTTAAATAAGCATATAATAACCAGAAAAAAAAATAACGAAACTTAAAAATCTGTTTTCTTTAGTAAGAATATTGTAACTTGAGTTAGAGGACACAGATTTAATCTAAATTTCTTCCATCTCATTTCCAAGAAGGTATCAGTTTTCACTTGTACTTGGTAATTATTAGATCTGTAGTAATGAATTGTGATAGACAGTTAATATTTTAATGAAGAATGTCAACAGTGAAATAAATTATCTTACCGAAACCTACATATTGAAACACGTGTTTTATTTGTTTCTGTTACTATATGGTTTCATGATATTGAAGAAGATCCCCTAATGAAATATGATGAGTGAGACCTAAAGTCATGTACACGTACATTCGAAATGAATCTACAGTGATTGAACATTTCCAGTCTGAAATACAATAGCATTTAATTAGCACAGCACCAAAACTCTTTTCAGGAAGACTCTTATGACGTGGACAGAGTGAAGGAGGAGCAAAGCCTGGAGGTGAAGACCGAAGAGGATGAATTCTTGTCTGAGAGGTGAGTGCATGGAATCGGTCTACACTTCTTTACTTGATGAGCTAATTTATAATTGATTAAATGACAACCTTACTCGTGTTAATTATGTAAGCATGTGCGGCTTACAGCTGTTTCGGTGCTACTTGACACCATCATCACAGCCTACTAGATCTCGGCGCTGTCTCAACTTCGCTGCCTGTTGTGTGGATGCGTTCGTGTGATGAAAAGTTGTGTCAAATAGTGTGTGTGCGTGTGTTATGAAATAGATCTGTGTGTTGAGAATTTGATCAGGGTGTGTTTTAGTGTGTCTGTATATTTCGTATTGTTCTAGTGTGTTGAGTTTTTGGTTTTTGGGCTGTATGTGTAGGATTTCCATGTCTGTATTTATGTTATTGTATGTGTGGTTAGCATTAGTTATGTGTTCGGCATATGTAGATGTATTGTGTCCTCTGGTTATTGCTTTAATGTGTTCTTTGTATCGAGTTTGGAAGGATCTGCCTGTCTGTCCAATGTAGAAACTGTCGCAACTATTGCATGTGAGTTTGTATACGCCTGTGTGGTTGTATTTATTTGTTTATGTGTTGAGATGTCTTTGTAGTGTGTTTTCTGTTCTGTATGCTAAGTTGTATGAATGAGGATGCGATCTTGTGTGTGTTTTTGTTTTCGTATGTTAGTGTGATATAGTTCTTGTGTTTTTGTGTCTATGTTCTGTTTTGTGTGTTTTTGTGTTTGTCGAGTTTTTGTTTTGTCTTCCTTATGATATTGTCTATTATGTTTGGGTTGTAACCATTTTCTTGTGTTGTGTATTTGATTGTGTTCACTTCTTCATTGTAGTGTTGTTGGCTCTTGGATTATTTACTTCTTTATTCTTGACGTATTTGTTTCTTTTCTTCTTTGTGTGGTATTTATTTGTTTACTTATTTGTTTATTCACTTATTTATTTGTGTTTTATCATTTTACGGTGTTATCGATTCTTTACTGCCGTGAGATTTGTAACTTATATTAGTACCACATTTTGATTCCAGCATTGTAAATTCCGATGACAACGAAACATCGCTACTGAAGAAAACAAGTCCTAAGAATTGTATAACCTTTGAAAATCTGTCATGTGATAGTAGTTCTGAACTTCAGACTTGCGAGGAAATAAATGAAAGTGAAAACAGCTTTCAGGCAGAGGGCGTCAGAGGAAAAGACAAGAGTTCATTTAAGTGCCAAATTTGTGGACTGTTTCTAAACACTGCTTCAAGACACAAGGCTCATATTCGCTTACACAGCGCCGAAACGAAAGAATTTAAATGCGATGTCTGTGGCAAAGGTTTCTCGCGGGCTAGAATTCTCAGAGAACATGTGCGAACTCACACGGGGGAGAAGCCGTACAAGTGTGAGATTTGTGGTAAATGTTTCTCACATTCCGGTTCTATTTCGGTTCATAAACGTGTACATACTGGAGAAAAGCAATTCAGATGCGACATTTGTGGCAAATGATTTTCACGCTCTGCAATTCTTAGGGAGCATGTACGAACGCACACTGGGGAGAAGCCATACAAATGTGACGTTTGCGGAATGTGTTTTTCACATTCGGGATCTCTTAGAGTCCACAAACCTATACATAGCGGAGAAAAGCAATTCAAGTGCGTGAAGTGCGGGAGATGTTTTTTACGTTCGGCTGCATTAAGAGACCATTTGCGAACGCACACTGGAGAGAAACCGTTTAAGTGCGACAATTGTGGACAATGCTTTTCACACGCGGGATCCCTTAAAATTCATGAACGTATACACACAGGCGATAAGCAATTCAAATGCGGAACTTGTGGGAAATATTTTTTACGTTCGGTAACTCTTACAGAACATGTACGAACGCATACAGGGGAGAAACCGTACAAGTGTCACATATGTGAAAAATCTTTCTCACACGCGGGATCCCTCCGGGACCATTCACGTTCTCACACGGGCGATAAACCCTTTAAATGCGAGATATGTGAAAAATCTTTTTCACACTCGGGTTCCCTCAGAGTCCATGCACGTACTCACTCCGGGGAGAAGCCCTTCCAATGCGATACTTGTGGGAAATGTTTTTCAATATCGGGAAATCTCAGATATCATGAAGAAACACACGCCGAAGAGAAGCAATTCAAATGCTGCATTTGTGGAAGAAGTTACGCATTATCGAAAAGTCTAAGATACCATAACTGTAAGTACAAGACGAAAATCATTAGAAATGTACTTCCTGAGTGAACACACATTTTTAATATCAAGGAGACTGAAATGTGTGCACAATAATCATATTCTTGAAGTTGTTCTAATGTTGTTTGAATGATATGTTGTTACGATCAAAATATTGCTCACGTGCAGATGTCTTGTGTAAATCGATCAGCTGTGAATGATTTGTTGGGTTTATTTATCATGGTGTTCATGTAAAAGAAGATAATTACAGTGAAATAGCAGCATAACAGATTTCTAGGAACTTCTGAAATTAATTCTTTATAGTGGAATTTCGTTCTATGGAAATGTTATTTCCTTAAAAAGAAAAAACGTGCTTGATCTACCACCTCCATTTATGCCGTAAATACCGCTATTTTGATTAAATGAAATAAAAATCTGAATCTGCATTTAATTTGAAAAGTAAATGTTTAAAGAAAGACATTCATATTTAATGAAGCACAAGGTAAGACAAGATGTGTCTTATGGCGTGGGAAATCATGTTGTGAATTAGTGAGTTGTGATTGATTGAAGATACTAAAAGACGAAAATAAGGAAACGACTATGAAAGGTAACACAAAAGTCGTAGTAGACAAAAGAAATTACCTAGATGTTTAATGGCCTCGTGACCACTATGCAATTGCAATATATTATAATATACAGTATGGCCGTACTTGCTAACTAATTGTACTCTGTATTTAAAATATTTTTATGCTCGAACATGCCGAAATGTAGTAATTATACACCTGGTAGCAGTTCTTTAATGCATGTCATTAAAGTACACCTATTCATTAAAGTTCAGGTTTTCGATTCTCGGATATGCAATCGAAAGACAACTAGCAAAACATCACGCAGGCTGGAAATCAAATATTGTCGCAGAAGGTTATGTTCTGTTACTATAATAATTAGCGTTAATTGTAAATAATATTCAAATAAATTCAATTTGTTATTCGTTTTTCAACGTCGAATTCAATTTCAAGGTTATATCAAGTTTAACGTTTATCTTACTCTCTAAATTATATCAAGGTCGTCGACATTCGTTGCCCGAAAAAAAAATCAATAGCTACGCGTCTGCGCACATCTCCCAATTTACGAGATTTCAGAAGGTCAGTTCACTCCCCAGTCACATAAGAATAATATGAATACTTACGAATAATTTCAAGTTAGAAATATGGTCGAGCATAAAAAGTCGTATGAAACCTGCCTTTAATGGTAATTAAGAAGCTCGTATGAAAATTATGAAACTCGCGCTCGTTTCATAGACAAACATACTCGCGTCTTAATTACTATCATTATAGGCTCGTTGCATAATGTAGTATTTCATTAGAAAGTTTTTTTGTTGATGGAGGGCAATTTTTAATTATTTATACTGTTTTTTATGATAGCTTCATGCTGAAATATGTTAACGTTAACTTATATGGCAAAAGAACAGAAAACAATTTCTTATACTGGCGCTCATTAAAATTTGATTTACTGTATAGCATCTGAGAAATCTTTGCGGTGATCGCATACTACTTAAAAACAAGTAAATTTCGTGTAAAAAAATATAGTCAAATTTGCTTTGTATATAATAAAATTGCAGCCACAGTGCTTTTTTTTTTTTCTGGAAAAAAGTTTACTGGAACTCTATCACTCGATCACATTATACAACAAAAACGTAGGTTTAAAAATATTAGGCCTACATACCTCATATTACAATAAGTTCCAAACGGAACTCCTAGATTTTAAGCATAACGAATTTTTTTTTCGATTTCGAGCTATAGTATCAGGGTCAATAACGGAAGATGGCAGCACTAGATTGCATGATTTACTTTTGCACCAACGATAATAATGAGAATATGTAAACTCTTGGACTCGGCAGTGGCGGCGATTTTAATTTTCATTTTCGCTTATAAAATATATCCCATTGGAATTTGTAATAGCAAAAAGTTTACCGGAAAGCGTTGTGGCTGAAAAAAAGCGCTGTACAGGTATATCTTTGTTTTATGGTTTGTACATGTGTTTCTTATTACAGCTTTGTTTTTAAAGTTTTGTACGGGTCTCCTACAGATAGCGCTCTGAACTGCCATCCTGAGTTTTAATCCAGGCTTCTAAGTACCGCAGCATGGATGATCATCCTCTTCCATATTCCAGGTGTCCGTTGTGACTTCTGACATCCCTTTTCAACATCCTTGTGAAGATATTCACTGTTCTCAATGGCTCCTGAACACACAATTCCTTTTGAATTTTCTCATAATAAGAATTAAATTGATTGAGGTCAGGGGAACGAGAAGGCCAGGCTTTTTCTCCTCCACGTCTTATCGTATTTACGCGAATGTAATGCTTACCTTTTTTTTCTGTAAATTCTAGTCTTCAAAATTGGGGTGCGCATTAGGTTCGGGTGCAAATCCGTTCCGCATGTAGTTCGCCGGTAACTTATAATATTTTATTGTTTGTTACGTCATAACGCATTGCTGCGATTCTCGACTTCATTGCAGTTATTCATTTATTCGTTGGCCTATTGCATAGAGCAGCGTTTCTCAAACTATGGTCCGCGGACCACTTGTCCTTCAAAAAAGACAGGAGAAAAATAAAAATTCAAATGAATTGCGTATCACACTATAGCTGAAGATCTCAGAGTTTGGAAATGGTACATAGCAATCACCTTTCACTTTTTCTCCCTTTACCGATATTTTATGAGCACAACAGGTTCTTCTTCATCTGAAGTTCGCTGGCTCTCGCTGGTAAGGTATTCACAAGGCTATTTGAATTTAGACAGAAAGTCCTGTTACTTCTAAACGAAATTAACAAAGATTTTACGTCATTTTTGCTGATGACATGTGGCTTAGTACATTGGCAAATCTTTCAGATTTATTCTCAAAACTAAACGAACTAAATCTCTCTCTCTCTACAAGGTAATTCTTTGACGTTGTCAATGGGCATGAGGAAATAAAGGGGTTCGAGAGTAAACTTGGTTTTTGGGTCAGATGTGTAAAACGGGATTTTTTCACAATTTCCAACCCTAGAGTCTTTTTTGGTTGAAAATGATCTCATTATTGGACTATAAACAATGACATACAGTATATTCCCATGTCGAAATTCTGAGATCACAATTTGAAACTTATTTTCCAAGTAAATATTACGAATTTTCATGGGTTCGTGATCACTTTCATTGCGATATTGAAACTAACAATCTTTCATTGAGTGAAAGAGAACAGTTAATTGAACTCTCGAATGAAACCAGACTTAAAATGAAATTCCAAGCGGAAGATATGGCTGATTTCTGGACCTCAGCACAAGTGAAAAGAGAATATAGTGAACTATACAATGAAGCTTTACAGATTATAACTCAGTTTGCTTCTACGTATCTGTGTGAGAAAGGGTTTTCATCATTAATCCTAATAAAAATAAATTGCCGAAATCGACTCGATGTATGTGACGATCTCCGACTTAAGCTTACCAGCATACATCCAAATATAGAACAACTGTGCCAGAATCGGCAGGCTCACCGATCTCATTAATGTAAGTATCAATATTCATTTTCTTTAGTTAAAGATTATCCAAACTCTAATAGCCCTGAATTATTAAAGAAACGAAAATGAATTTTTTCCTATTAACATTAACTTAATTAGTTAATACTAATATAAAATTAATTGAATTAAATTAATTTTAATTAGGGTAATTAAACCTATTTCAAAATATAACTTTACTGGTACTAAAATATCCTACAAAATGATAAATTTGCTTTCGAAGGGAACAAGAGTAAGGTGGTCCACAGAACTGTTCTAACTTAAAAAAGTGGTCCCCACTTCAAAAACGTTTGAGAAACGCTGGCATAGAGGATTTGAATGATTGTAAAAGCAGTCCAGAAGTGCTGCATTTCAAATGCTTTGGTTGGCAGCGAAGATGATGGCGGGGAAAGAGGAAATGAATCTAGTGACGTACACATCTCCGAGGATTCCAGTGATGAAAGCATTATGGAATAGTGGTGAGTCAAATGTTTACTTACCGTATTTAATGTAACAATAGCCCAATTGTATATATTCTGTTTTCCGAAAGTTTACATACAGATCCATTGTTGTATTAAATATAAATTTAAATAAATACCGTATATCCTAACATTGATGCGCATTATATTCAAAACAAACTCTTTTTTTTTATGATTTTAAGTTTCAAATTTGGTGTATTGTTGCTAATTAAATTCTGTGATGTAAACAATTACTAGAACATAAAAATTGAGACGATATTATTAAAATTCTTCAGAATTTCAGAACACGGTCAAACACGATTTACGTTTCTGCCTTCTCAATGTGCCAAAAATTTCGTCTCTAGGACCTAGAAGCTAGTAGACTATTTAAGGAAAGAGTGTTAATAAATGTGTGAAATTCGTGCCTCTGTTAAAGATCAAACAGGTAAGTAGGTAATTTGATATTCTTGGTATTTGTATTCCTATTATTTTAACTTTTTACTTCAGAGTCCAATTGTTACCGGTACTTCATTTATAAACCCATATCATTTTAGATTCGTCCCTGAGTTTAATTATTGAAATAATTGTGGGTTCATCCCTTACTCCTGTGGAAAACTGTTCTAGGCTTCTATTAACAAGACCTGCGAATGCCTTGAAGCCATAGACAACACAACGTCACAGTATGATTCATTGCTATTTTCGAGAAAACCATAGAAAAACGTTATAATGAAAACGTTATACCGGTAAGCTTATTTGTTTCTTCCCATTTTAATTAATTCTGCCATGTTCTCTTTGCTGAATTAGTTACTGACAGATTTATTGGAGTTGTAGCTTATATTTTTGACTTTAGAAAACAGTAAGTTCTATTGCTGCATATCCTTTTAATAAAATATCTGGGTCAGCAGGGTTTGGGGGGAAAGACACTTCTGTGACAAGTCCTGTGGTGACCTACTGTAGAAGAAACAGAACAAATGGATCAGAAATGAAAAAGTAGTTCCAGCTGAAATTCAAGTTAATAACGGCTCCCTTTTCTTTACTGATTTGTGCATTGTACAAATATTTCGATTGTGTTGGTAAAATATAGGCTATACTCAAGGTAATAAATCATTCATGAACGTTAGGATCGTGTAACAAGTGTGTGTGTGTGTGTGTGTGTGTGTGTGTGTGTGTGGTGGGAAAGTATTGTATGTAATATGCCTGTGTTTCATATATTGTGTATCTATTTCTATGTATTATACAGTAACTATTTTATCTCATATCTACGTATTTTTATATAATAAAACTATGATTTTTATTATGTCATACATATTTAATTTAATATGTGCATTTTATGTCATAATTGTGCACCATTTATGTACTGGTAAGGATTTGTATAGGGCTATAATATGTATAATACAGCCCTAATATACCTTCGGGTAAAATTGGGTTCTGTAAAACTTGGCAATAGGATCGTGTACATAATCGGCTTCCTTGATTATATTCTGCCATCAGTTGAATGTGTCTTTCTTGTATGTGTTGTGTGTGTTTGCTGGACTTCCTCACAATTCAAATTTGTGTCCGTCATGAACTTAATTTGAATGGAAAGGAAATTGCTGACGGTATAGTGCAGTTTTTCGTTAATTTTGTTCGCTGTTTGCAGTGTGTGATGTAGTATCCATACATTAGTAGATAGAAAGAAGTGGTAAGTCAATTTGCATTTAATGATATCAAATACCCAGTAGTTAAAAAGTGAAAGTTCTCGTTTTATAGTTTGCATTTTTCCATAACAGTAGTTATGGGATATATGATCAAGAGACAAAATGTTTGTTTCCAGCAATGCATAGGCTTGATAGACGTACTTAATTGGGTAGATGCCTTTTGTTTCTCGATGACGCTACAAGTGACAATCGAAATAATTTCTAAGGGAAAACCAGCGCTGAGGTGGTGTCCGTGATTTTGGAAGTGGAAATGTTTGAATTTGTAAGGGATTTTAGTCATATAGATCCAGAATTTTTTTTTTTTTGTAGATGCAGTTGATCGTATATGCAAGGCATAACAAAAGTGTGAAGTAACCAAACCTAACCTTTCATATTTGTATATGCAAAGTGTATAAGCGGTGTACGAAAGAAACTGCCTCAGCGCCATATTTTGGTACCGGTAAATTTAAAAAAAAATTCAAGTTCACTTAGATTAGTGCAGTTCTGACATAACTTACATAATTTACTTACGGCAAACACAATTTACTGCAGAACACTTCACAACCATATGCCACCAGGATGGAATATAGATATGGAAACTCCAAGGGTCGAAATAGTTTATGAATCCAGCAGTATCAGGCATCAAGTTACTGTGTTTTGAGCATTTGTTTCTGCACCTTTTCTGACGAAAGCAATTCCTGCCAAAGACGTCCTAGCCATAGTTACTTTTCTTTATTTTATTTATATGGAATGGCCTCCTTGTATTCTCGTGGCCGAATAGAACTCTACTTGTTTTTCATGCTGGATGTGTGATTAGGCCTATATTTAATTTTATTTCGTCTTATTCTTTTTTTAAGACGGTTTTAGTCTTTTGTCAATTGTTTTTAAATAGCCAATATTTTATGTAATTGGCTCATGATGGTTTTCCTGCTAGTGGCTTTCGTGATTTATATAGACTCTCATACTTACCCTCTCTATTATGTTTCTTGCCATTTGTATCTAACTTTGTGCTTCTGTTAGTGATTTTGAAACGATTAGTAATTATTTTTCTTTGTATTTGTGGTACTACATAGTTCCTTTTCCAGTGACGTTTCTATAGATTGTCCTCTCATACAGGCCTAAATGTTATAAATTCTTCCTTCATTATCCGATATTTAAGAAATATGTACAATCCCTAGCCTATCTCTTAATCTATGAAAGATTCATCTGCAAGTCTTAAAACGCAATCCTTCATACTTCGGTTAAATTATGTCTGAGGACCTTGCAGTTGTTTTGGGGTAGTCTGATTTCCATGCTCTTTGAGTGCTTTTAGCGTTGTAACTACAGTTCAGTGGCCGAGAAAATTTTGCAGATGTATTATTTGTAATTAAATTCAACCAAGACGCATGTATTACTCACCGGTGATAGGTTATATCTGTAAAAGTAACGAACAACATAGTGATTTTCGAGCTCTTATTAAAATCTTGGTGCAACTGCGATAGCATGCTGTTATGTGGAGCTTAAAATACTACCTATTTTTTATGTAGTAACAATGAGACTTGCAAGGAACTATTGAGACGATTTGCATCTGTGAGCACTGTCTCCATATACAGCCTTCGTAATCTTGATGAACGTGTGTGTGGTTTTTTATGTTGGCTATTCCCACGATTGTAATGCGAAGTACAAGCCTTTTGGTGTGAAAATTGTAGGTTATTGCGTCAATAATAATAATAATAATAATAATAATAACAATAATAATAACAATAATAATAGTAAAATTAATAATAATTATTTATTTATTTATTTTTATTTATTTCGAATATTAATGTGCAAAACAACAGCACAAAGCCAATTACAGTTTAGCACAAAATAAAAAACAAAACAAAACAGAACAAATGATTATGAGAATGAATGACAGGAATGGCAGTGAGATGAAATACAATCAATATAACAGTCAACATTAATCATTCACCATCTAACAAAGAATAAAAGATATTAAATAACAAGTAAGGATATATCAAGCATAAGTAAAATCAAATCTGATCTTGCAAATTAGCATTTTTAATACACCTTGCTATTGGAGAAAGGGATTTAAATAATTTTGTGAAGAAAATTCTTTGACCACGAAAACCTTTCACGGGAATTCTAAGGTAGGTGTTATGTGTTATGTATAAATATTATGTACATAATAATAATAATAATAATAATAATAATAATAATTTATTTATTTATATATTTAGAATATTAATGTGCAAAACAACAGAACAAGGCCAATTACAGTTAGCACAAGATACAGAACAAAACAAAACAACAAATGAAGATGAGAATGAATGATAGAAAATGGCAATGAGATGAAATACAATCAATATAAGTCAACATTAATCATTGACCAAATACAACAAAATAAATAATAATAATAATAATAATAATAATAATAATAAGTAATAATAAGTAGTAGTAGTAGTAGTAGTAGTAGTAGTAGTAGTAGTAGTAGTAGTAGTCATATAGTCACGAAGCTCAATAGGTAGTAAATATGCATCCATAGATAGTTGCTAACCACCAGGATCGCTACTATCGCCTCATTAAGACAATGCGAAATAGTACCTGCACAGTCTATTGTTCCTAGTACCCTCATAATCTCAACCTTCGTGACTGTATATACTAGACTCTGATATTAATAATAATAATGATAATAATAATAATAATAATAATAATAATAATAATAAATTTCTTAATCTTTTTCATGTGAATGAACGGAAAGAAGTTAGGGATTAAAGAGTGCATTACCTATGCTCAATAATAACTTTTAAAACTGATCGTGTATTTTAATTTTGCACTTATTACGATATATCCTTAAAAATGTAAAAATCTTAATTATGTCGTACCTACCTTTTCAGAATGGGAATTTCAGTTTACATTTCTTAATAGACGTCAGTTTGTGATTCAACTTATCTAGTTGCGATGGATGTTGTCAAGATGGAGCCTGAAACCGACCCATTGGATATACAGTTAAATGAAGATACAGATATGAAAGAACGGAAGCCTTTATTGGAGGTAAGTTGAAAAATTGAGCTGTACTTATATTCTTGCTGCGTATTATGTTTCAGTTATATAGTATATATTTCTTTTAATTTAAGTGTAATATACTAGTAGATTCTGAAGTGTGATTAATGTAATATGTAGCTAATCGGCGATGTATGCAATGGAGGGGAAGGGAACTGGCCACCCTAACCCATTAACTCCCGGCCTAGTTGCCTCATGATATCTAGTCGATATTGTTATATATTGTTGTCACTCAGAAGCAACAAATTGCTATTTGCGTCTGGATTCGCATTTCTTATCTACGGTTTGAATTTTTTTTATAATTCCTCCAGTAAGCTGCAAGCAGCAGCTAAGTGCTGGCATGTATACCTAAAGTGTTGAATGTAAGATATTAATTGAATCCATAAAAAGTAGAGATAATAAAGCGATTTTCCTGTCTCTGTTATGCAGGAATGGAATTCATCAAATCCTCAACAGGTTTGCATGAAGGCAGAGTATGAGGACTCCAACTCTTATCTCACTTCTGAGGTGAAAACGGAACAAATGTTGATGCCAGATCCTTTTCCCCTAAAATGTGAATCTCAGGTGAGTGGAGTGTATTGTTTGTGCTAGCATGGTTTGTCAGAGGTGCGCATATTATGATCTTCATTTGTTACATGTATCTTTCGTATCGAATTGTTCTGATTTGTGCAGTGTGTCAGATATTCTGCGTGTTAATCAGTCAAGTGTTCTTTAATTTTGAAAGTATGAGAAAATTCGACTCCGGTGCAATTATACTTTCGTGTTACATACGATGTACAGAAAAAGATTATCTATGATTTCCGTATGTTCCTGGAACTGTTGATATGCATTGTCTCTGAAAACATTTATTAATATATATCATCTGCCTCTGATTTATCTTTGGTTTCCTTATCTGTATTTTCTGTAATGTTTTCCAATTTGTGACCTTAAATATCAATAGTTTTATTTTATTTGTAAGGTGATGTAGATAATTGCAAACAAAATGTCATTAAAGTTCTGTTTTCTTTGGCGAGAATATTGTAATTTAAGTTGGGAGGACACAGATGTAATCTGAACTTCTTCCGTCTCTTTTGCAAGAACAGTTACGTACAAGTACATACGAAATGAATCTACAGTGATTGAACATTTCTAGTCTGAAATACAATAACATTTAATTAGCAGAGCATAAAACTATTTTCAGGAAGACCCTTATGACGTGGACAGAGTGAAGGAGGAGCAAAGCCTGGAGGTGAAGACGGAAGAGGATGAATTCTTGTCTGAGAGGTGAGTGCATGGAATCGGCCTATACTTCGTCCTTGGTTTAGGCCGGGATTACGATCGACGTTCGTTTGCGTTACGTTACGTTGCATTCATCTGTACGTTGAATTTCTACCGAACTTCAGAGGCTGTGTATTATGATCGACGTTCGTAACAACTATCACGCTCTGCCGGCCATAATGAGTACTGAAATGGACACGTCAGTCAGTCAGCTGATTATGATAAACATTGAATTTTATGGTAACTTTGAGACAAATAAAATAGGCCTAGGCCTACCGGTATTACAAAATTATTTTACGACAGAATAATATAGAATGACGATAATAATAATAATAATAATAATAATAATAATAATAATAAAACCATATACTAGGGAAGACTGTTGTACCTTGAAACACTTTTCACCTTTTTTTTTTTTTTTAATTTTGAGAAATGAAATATTTTAAATGAAAAATGCTTGAAATAATTATTGAAGTTTTCTTTGCAACTTCCTGTATGTATTTTCTGTTTTACAGATCTATTAAGGATGGAAAATATAAAATAAAGGGATGTGTAATGTGTTCGAAGGTACAACAGGTTCAAGTACCTTGGAATATACCCTTTTGTAAGTTGGAACACATGGAATATAGGTGGGAATATAACTGTAAAAACTGACAATCTTATTTAAAATATATTTCCCATCATAAACCAGAGTAGGCTTCTCTGATTGAGATTTTATTTCTTGGTTTTGTGTTAGAAAACATATATCAATGAACGAAATGTTTACTTCTGGTACTAAAAAAATTGTTTCGTCCACAGAACTCACACTTTGCAATAAATCAAACCGAAATTACGACCAGAGCTACTGAGCAACTTTCTCTACAATCTACTTCAGTTTGAGTCCTCTAGGTAGCAGAAAAAATTAAAAAACAAAAAATGTTCAAAGCTATACCATGCTGAAGGTACAACTCTCTTCCCTACTAAATAGCTAGCCTACTGCGAATTACGAATATATTATTTGTGAGGTAAAAGCCCCTTTATTTCGGGTTAAAATAAAATAACGTATCTGAAATAATGTAGGCTCGAACCAGCGCCCACCTACACCACGACCAGTCTCTTGACCATTACGCTACGGAGAGATACGAAATGCAATTGTTGAATTAGGGGTTATGAAGGTTTTCATCTTTGGTGCCTATAATGTTTAATTTTAAACAAAATGTGTTTTATGCCATATAGAGGAAATATATTCATGTGACGTTACATATTCAATCAAAGATCGTTTCTCGTATTACGTAATTTTTAATTAATATGATCTTATTTAATATTTCAGTAGCAATATGGCGCATCTACAACGAAAGAAGAGGTGAAAATATATGAAGGGCTTCTGATTCGTTATTGGTTGACATTCATCTTACGTTTCTTTGCGTTTGTGAAAACTTGACCTTGACAATGTTGAATCAATGCCGTCATGAGTTCATTCTAACGTTGATCGTAATGAAATACACGAAGCTTGTATTTGTCGAACTTCAACATACTTCACCGCAACGTAATACTGGTGACAGACTACAGTACTAATCGCGATTAGCACTTATCGCGTTCAGGTCCGATTGCGATTACCGAAAATGTGGTGACACACTAGGTCCCGTGTGGTCAACAGCTGAATTACCATAGAGGAAACAATTTTCTCTATGTACATATGTATATGTTTGTTTCCCTCCTGGATAGCACCTAAAGTTCATACTTTCTTTTGATGTTTGTTTATTGTTTCTTTCCTTTTTTTTTTTTGGTTGTTTCTTGCTGCTTGATATGGGAATTTATTTGTTAAAATTGTTATATGCTTTACAGTGTAAACTGATACAATTTATATCATTTCTATTTATATTATTTTGAAAAGAGATTTTATAACCTATAAAATGTGAATCATGCCAAAAATTTATATTATTTTGTAATAAAACATATTTTTAAAATCAACTCTAACCTCAACGATAGCGTCGTAATGGAGACTTGAAATTGAAAATCTGAAAAAGAAACCAGTTCCAGTTTGTAATCCATTATTTATTGAAATGAAACATCTTTCAGCAGCCTTCTATTGCTCTCTCTATATGAAATATGAATAATTCGTCTGTCATTTGTTAATATATTTCTTTTTACTTTTCTCACATCTGCATTAAACTTCTCCACTACGTCTAATAGTAGCCAAATTCATTTTCTAGCCATTCATTTTCGCGCTATACTGGAGAATTACCACGGTCACTTTGAACCGTGCCGTTACATTTACCACCAAATTTGAGTAAATACACAATGTCACCAACATAAGAACATGACGTTGGTGTGTGGCGTAGTTGGCGGGAGAAATTTTTTTCTCTCTCTCTCTGCCTCCTTCGTTATGAACATTACTGAGAGATAGCACCAGTGTTAGCTACAAAGTGTATTTGCGCAAATATATTGCAAGTAGATTATGTGACTTATTACGTGTTTTAGATTAGAGTCTCGAGACAAAACAGTTTTGTGCTATATTTCTTTTTTTCTCTCTCTCTGTCTACCTCCTTCGTTCTGAACATTATTGAGAGATAGCACCACTGTTAGCGACAATGTGTATTTGCGTAAATATTGCGAGTAAATTATGACGAGTGCCTTAGATGAGAGGCTCGGGACAGAAACAGTTTTGCTGTAGCGCATGCGTGGACCTCTCATGTAGTGGGAGCGTGATCCTTACTTGAATTTATTTTTGCGTGTACATTTCAGATTAAATTATTGAGATATCTTCTTGATTCGGTTACAGACTTTGCATTTACGAAGGTTAGGTTAGCTTTGGTTAGCTTTGGTTAGGTTAGCTTTGGTTAGGTTAGGTTAGCTTAGGTTAGGTTAGGTTAGCTTAGGTTAGTTTTGGTTAGGTTAGGTTAGCTTTGGTTAGGTTAGCTTGATTTCATTCGTCCATGTAGTAGTTAAAATTATATAATATGACTGTTTTTGATTCGTAATATTGATAAAAAATTAATAGGCCTATAATAAAAGCGGTGAATAATTTAATGGTCCCAAAATTTTTTTTCGTAAAAGGCTAGGTATTTTTCTATAGGCAGAAATAAAACAGCAACGCCGTCATAATTACGTACTTTACGCTTTGGCGAACTTTAAGCGGAAATTTACTTTCCGTCATTTTAATGGTATTCCGTGAAACACACCTTTTTTCCTGTTAATTTCCTTGTGATAACCTAGTTTATGATCTTATTACATCTTCATTTTCTTTTAATGCATTCAAAAAACCGCCGTTGTACTACATAAAACCTTGAACTTGACTAATGGAGTGAATTATTTAAGAATATAGTCGCGAATTTGACTACCACCATTTCGATTATATTTTGTTTGATACGGCTCGGTACGGCCCGGTGACTAGTGGCCAACGAGTTAGAAAGAGAAGACTATAGAGTGGCCATGTTGTCCTGTACAGCGCTCTTTGCGTTGCCACCGCGAAACGCGGCAGATCTGAGCTAAGTGCCCACCTTTGTAAAAATTCGTCTGCTTACAATGTTGTATAACGGAGATAAGAAGTACAAAAAAACGAAGAAAAAACATGCCTGTTGTGTGTGCTGCATATAACTGCAGTGTCAAAAGGAAAAAGACAACTGATATATCATATTTAATGTAAATTTTATGAAGTTAAGTCCATAGTTTTGTTAATTAGCAGCATTTTTTTTTCATGCATAAATGTGTAACAACGCCTGGCATAAACAAAATAAATGGTTCACTGGTAATGTACTTAAACTAAATACGGATAAAACCAATACAATTCCGTTTCAGACCCAGTGAAAAACAAATAGCAATACAATATTAAAACTGTATTTCGACACCGGCATCCTTTATTTCTGCTCCTTCTGTCCTTACTGCTTATACAAGAAGACGATGAGCTATAGCTTATAAGAAGTAGGCCTATTTCGAAGACAAACGATTAATCAAATAAATGGTTCACTAGTAATAAAGTTAAACTAAATACGGATAAAACCGCTACAATTTCGTTTCAAACCTACTAATAGCAATAAAATATTAAAATTGTATTTCGACACTCGCATCCAAAATAACGCAAAACTCTGGGGTAGGTCGTATTGTTGTTAGTATTTTGACTGGAAGGACATGACAGAACATAATTGAGCACCCACGTGCAATAATGGGGTAAGTATGAATATATTTCGTAACTACTTACCCCATTATTGTAAGAAATATGCTCAATTATACACTAATAATTATCTGTGGTGCCACAGCCCTTGAAAGGCTCAGACAGACCAGCCGGCTGTTGGCCTCACGTTCACATTTCGATAATAATTATACTTTACTGTAACAAAAAAACTGAAAGCGTGTTTTGTCATGTTTCACCCACGTTACAAGCTTGGAGGTAAAGGTTGTTTACTCATCTCACTACATCTCGCCAAAATGTAAAAAAATTGTACAAAATTGTAAAAATTTTAGAAAATTACTGAATTGTAAAACTATAAAAATTTGTAAAAATTGTAATTGTAATATTGTAAAATGTTGACATGTTCCACATCTTAAAGCTTCATTGCTCATGTAAGATCTATGGAATAAAATAAATGAATGAATGAATGAACTACAGATAGGGCCTACTTTCATTCTATATAGTAAATAGTTTTGCAACGTGTAGAGACTGGGAAAACAATTTAATAAAATCATCCTAAACATACTCGTTCATTTTATAGGCAATCTTGCAGGTCGCATTTAAAAGAACCTAGGAATATTAACATTTTCTTCAGTATATTTGCTAGGACTACTTGTCATACTGCATGACAATTTTGCTTAGGTTATTCTTTTAAGCATTCCTTCTAGGAATAGCTCAAGTGTTTTAAATTTAGCGTACATAAGTTTAGATTAAGTTCCTAGCACGTATTTGACGAAATATTAGGTTTTTCCACTTCAGTTTAACTGATTTATGCAAACGAAATTAAGACAGCTGACGATTCTAATGTCAGTTATCACCACGCCCACTTTGTTTTGGGCGCATAAGTTCATTACCGACGGTCGTTCAATTTTCTTCAAACATGGCGGCGCAATGACCACTTTATATCTTTCTCTTTCTATCTCGTTGCTAGTGGCCAGCGAATAGCGTCGACTATCGATATTGGTCTGCCGTGGGTATTATCCAGTTGTTCCCATTTTCGTTTCTATTTCATATAATACAATGTAAAGGGTAACAAAATTCCACAACAGAAGCTATCACGACTTCCTAAATAATATAAATCAAGGTGATTCGAAACCAAAGATTACTAAAATGTTACTTTCGTCCACTGGGCCGTGCCTCAGCGCGATTATCTTGTCCTGGAAACAGGATTTAGCTCCTGATCGCGATCGGGACGGTGACACACACTACAAACCCGATCGCGATTAGGTCGATAATCGCGATTAGTGACTGTAGTCTGTCACCAGTATAACGTAACACAAACGAACGTCGATCGTAATCCCGGCCTTACTGGATGAGTTAATTTATGTTGAGGAATATAATATTGTATTGTACAAGGTGATGCTGGTATCAAAACCAGCCATGTCACAAAATTGAAGAAAATGAAATCTAATTATAAACTGAAGGTAGTAATAGATCTTCATCCGATAAAACAAAACTTAGCCATAAAATAGGCCACGTCTTCGTATTACAGACCACTCAATATACGGTGGTGCAACAAAACAGACATGTCACTCGGCTGGTGACTTCAAAGCAGCCAAGGCAAGATGCGACTTGGCGTCATCCTGCAGCGATGGTTTAGTTTTGAATCCTATATTGCTGGATTATGCGACAATGTTACCAAATCAGTAGACAACAAATTTTCTTATTACTGAAATCCTTATATTTCGTTTTTGCGATGTTGGTAACAAAACTTCTTAACTCTCGCTTTGTCGACAGCATAACTTCAAGAGTTTCACATTCATTATCTGGAGACGAGATTTATTATGTACGAATTGCAATTGCAATCACCGGAACTAGCCGACTAGCGCGGTCTTAGAGGACTCTCATCTTACCTTTCCGCGATTTTCCTCAGTTATAATGATTAATTTTAAGTTGTTTTGCAGGATAATTGAGCATATCTACATGTATAGTAAGGGTCACATAAGATCAGTTCCCAAACAGCAAATATTGGCGTCTTGTCAGTGTTGCCAACTGTTACCAAATATCACACGATCCTTCGTACTAAATTACTTATTTACTTACCGTACTTTATGTTGGAAGGTTATTCTAAATAATTCAATAATTTGTAGCGTGTTTTCGTAGACAAACTATGCGAGAAAGGGATCAACATGTCAAGTATTTTGTCTGGCATTACGAAATTCATTGGTTTGACTAACAATTAACTCACGAGACCTAACCTAAAAATGTATTTTGTTTGACCACATGAAATTATTAGTACTAACTCCGAAAACTTACCTGACTATAGTCTTGAATTAGAACCACGACGCAACGCAAAAAATAACTATTATGTATTAATATTAATACTGATATTAATTAATTATTAGTATGTTCAGATTTCACTAGCTTCCAGTAAAAGGCTCAGAAATCTAGTACAATTTTAATTTCATGATACTCCAGTACCGACAAATATTGTCGATATTTGTCTCAGCTGCCAACATTCTAGTTACAAAATCACTACTATTGTAGTATTTGTCAGTATCGAAATTCGAAACGAAGTTGGCAAAAGAAAATTCAACCTGCAAAATCACCACAATCCACTAGCATATGTAGTAATGGGGGAAAAATGGTTAGGTTTCGCCCTTAGGGTATGAAGTAAGCTTACCCTGACTATAATTGTTATATTTAAATATAATTGTTCTCAAATTCCACCTAATTGCGTAATGTTCCAATGTAGCTCAGTGGTTAGAACACCAGCACTCAAACCTGACAGACTTGAGTTCAAGTCGTGATCCAGGATGGAAATTTCCTCTTCTGGTTTAGTAAGCATTTTTGCTGATAATTAGATTTTACTTATATCTACAGATATCTTCGAGTTGAGTATATCTTGGTAATGATTTAATTTATTTTCCGCTTTTATTTTTTATTTAAATTGAAAGTCTAATATTGGTGTCCAGTATCCGTGGCAATATTGAAATTTGTTTCCACGAAATCCTGTGCTGTTGAAAGGGCATTTTCAGCATACAAAGTATTATTGACAGACAATAGAAGAAGATATCCAGCGAAAAATTTAGAAATGTGGATTAATATAACCTATATAGTAATGAGTTCATTTATTTAAATTTAGAAATGTGGATTGATATAACCTATATAGTAATGAGTTCATTTATTTTTATTTATCGTATATTTCAATTCATTGGTTAGTACAAAAGAATTGGCATGTTTTACATTATTATGATCGTGTGTTGTAATTTTTATCAAAATTTAAAAAAGGATATTTTCCTAATACAGAAATAGTAAAATAGTTCTTTATGAATCCTGAAAATTCAAATGTTAGTTATCACATTGTGCAGAATTGAAATGCTTCATTTGGCAGCCTATATCGATTGTTGACTTTATGTATTTACTTATATTTCTTTCTTCATTTTTTAATGATTTGTAGACTAGTTTTTTTTCATTTAGTTAATTCTTTATTTTCCCTCTTTAGTTCTTTTTTTTTTAATTTTTCCTTTGTATATTTATTTAACTAGCTGAAAGCACCCGGCGTTGCCCGGGTTGTCTTTTTCTTTTTTCTGTTTTTAAATTAAACTGGTTGTTAGACATCTCGGAAATCTCAGAAAGTCAACTATAGACAACCGAAATGAATTTCATCACGTGCCATACGTTCATATGGTTTTTAATTTGTATGTATGTGTGTGTTTATTTATTTATTTATTTATTTTGGCGTAGTTAAGGCCGTCAGACCTTCTCTTCCACATCATCAGAAATACGAATAAAATAATAGAAAAATCAGACTATAGTTACTTACTTACTGGCTTTTAAGGAACCCGGAGGTTCATTGCCGCCCTCACATAAGCCCGCCATTGGTCCCTATCCTGAGCAAGATTAATCCATTCTCTATCATCATATCCCACCTCCCTCAAATCCATTTTAATATTATCTTCCCATCTACGTCTCGGCCTCACTAAAGGTCTTTTTCCTTCCGGCCTCCCAACTAACACTCTATATGCATTTCTGGATTCGCCCATACGTGCTACATGCCCTGCCCATCTCAAACGTCTGGATTTAATGTTCCTAATTACGTCAGGTGAAGAATACAATACGTGCAGTTCTGTGTTGTGTAACTTTCTCCATTCTCCTGTAACGTCATCCCTCTTAGCCCCAAATATTTTCCTAAGCACCTTATTCTCAAACACCCTTAACCTATGTTCCTCTCTCAAAGTGAGAGTTCAAGTTTCACAACCATATAGAACAACCGGTAATATAACTGTTTTATAAATTCTAACTTTCAGATTTTTTGACAGTAGACTGGGTGACAAAAGCTTCTCAACAGAATAATAACAGGCATTTCCCATATTTATCTGTGTTTAATTTCCTCCCGAGTATCATTTATATTTGTTACTGTTGTTCCAAGATATTTGAACTTCTCCACCTCTTCAAAAGATAAATTTCCAATTTTTATATTTCCATTTCGTACAATATTCTCGTCACGAGACATAATCATATACTTTGTCTTTTCGGGATTTACTTCTAAACCGATCGCTTTACTTGCTTCAAGTAAAATTTCAGTGTTTTCCCTAATCGTTTGTGGATTTTCTCGTAACATATTCACGTCATCCGCATAGACAAGCAGACAAAATCAAACTATAAATAAAATAGAACCAAATGAAAATATATACAGACTACAGCCACACAAACTGTAAATGAGTTAGCATTGCTTTGATTTTCATTCTCCATTCTCCTGGCGCTACAGTCCATAAAGGACCCTGGCCTCTTGTCCACAGCACACCTCTAGCATTGCCTTGAAGTTCAGCTAAACAAAAACGCACTCCTCAGTCCCTATACGCAAACTTATCATTGACTCAATGTTGTACAGACCTTATATTTTATCTCTGCCGGTCAGTGACTTAAATTTCAAGTGGCTTATCTTATAAATCATTACAACCTTTCTGTCGTCTCCTTTCCTCCCCAACCAAAATGTGACGCTGCACAGAAGCAGAGATAAAGTAATTATAATATATGTAAATTGATCTATGCTGTGCTGACATACATTTCACGTAACTTCATGTATATGTATGCGTTCACTTAAATTTCTGAGACAGCTGACGATGACGATGATGTTCCCAGTCTGAACCCGTTGGGGTGGCATCGTGAGCCAAAATTTATCTCTGTATCGGTCGTACATATATAGGTATATAATTTAATTTATATTGGAATTTTTTTACCCCTTGATCGCTGTAAGCCCACTTATATAATACCCATTTCTTTTTAACATGACTTGAGAAATTGTATCTCACAAATTCAGAACATATTGATTATATTATTATTTTATATACAGAATACAGATACAATATAAACTCGCAAGAAGTCATTTTCTAACATAAAGACTAATATTCTGAGAGACGTATGCCAGTATCTTAGAAATTAAGAGATTATTCTTTCCACAATGCATAACATACTACATTTGCAACGTGATTATACTGATAGAATTTCGCAGTACTAAAATTTTGGACATGAATAACAATAACATATATTTTAGAATTCGTAATACAGTGTTATTTTGAGTGGGCTTACGTACATTCACATACATTAGCAACATGACAGAAGTATCATTGAAGTGCTTTTTGATATGGGTAAAATCTATTTTTTTTTTTTTCACTCTTTTGTATAAAATATAGTTGAGAATTTGAAAAACACGCAGTTTTTAAGTTAATGTCTGCAATTTTGAGCGACTGTCCTTGAGCTTTATTTTAATAAATGGCCATTACAGTTGCTAGTAGCATTGAAATTGCAGTTGCTTAAAATCGAAAGGCATGTTAGTGGGTATTATAGAAATACGTGTGATAAAAACATCTTTCGTTTTGACAGTTAATATTGTCACTTCTATTACGTTTTTCATGAGTTTTTTCTCACCAATTCTCGTTCCATTGCATAATTTTGGTGGGTCAATATTTTTCGCAATAGTACTATCGGTGATTCAATATTAAGTATTCAATTATGTGATAGCAATCCTTGTGGTTTCAAAGAATACAGTTAGATAAACAGCGTGCTCACTATGTACAACTGCATCGAGAAATTCGTAATACGGTCCTGGACTGTGTAAATATACTTACTGTATTAATTGTCTTCTAGATTTTAGCCTTCATGATGTAACAACAACGTTATTTAATTTCGTGTTAATATTTCCATGGCCTCGTGAAAGTCGATGTTGAATACAACAGACAATAATAAAAAAACAATTGACTATAGAAGATTGCATTTTAGTATTACACATGAATGTTTGATCGTACTTATTTTTTTTATCTTTTAATTAATTTAACGTCCGTTTGCACAATTTTAATGTAGCCTATGTTTTTCTCATCTTTATGAAGGTTAAATGTGCAAACTTTGGGACATATCGGTCAAAGCATGTAGATTTGTATAGAGAAAATACATGCCCACATTCAGTTTTATATATAAAGATTTCAGTATAATTATTGTATGTTAAATTTGTTTGAGATAGCATAAATAAAATACTACGGATATATTATTTTTGTAGTAAAACTCCCTTTATGGCGTGTTAAAATAAAATAACGTATCTAAAATAATGTAAATAAATTATCAAAATAATAACAATAAAAAAAGAGGACTTGAGCTCAGATTCGAACTTGGGTTCCCATACATCAATGTCATTCATTTTACCACAACGCTACAGAGAGCTACGTATTTAAGTGCTTGAATTTAAGTATTATGATTGTTTCACATTTGCTGTCTATTATGTTTGATTTTGAATTTATAAAAACTAAACAAATATGTGTTTTATGTCATTTTGTATTGTATATTATTGCCCATGACACATTCAATAAAAAAAATTGTCCCTCATTTTTGTAATATTAATTTAATGTTATTTTATTTCATATTTCAATAGCAATGTGGCCGCTTTTACAACGGGAGAAGACATGATTGGATGACGTCAATAAAAGACAGTTGACTGTAGAATAAGAGGCCATTTTAATATCATACAATATGCCTTATTTCTTTGTAATTTTTATTGTTTTCAATAATTTAACGTCCATCTGTCCAATTTTAATGTAGCCTATGTTCTTTTCCGGGTTATGAAGGTTGAATGTGCAATCTTTGGCAAATATCGGTGAAAGCGTGTAGATTTGTATTGAGTACATACATACATACATAGCCACATTGACTTTTATATATAAGATTATCCACTTATTGTTTACTTTTTTATCTTTAATTGTAATACTTATTTACTTGCTTTATTCTTTACTTATTTGTTTGTTTCTTTGCTTCTTTGTGTCCTATTTATTTGTTTACTTATTTGTTTATTCACTTATTTATATATTTGTGTTCTTTACTGCCGTGAGATTGGTAACTTACATTAGTACTACATTTTGATTCCAGCATTGTAAATTCCGATGAAAACGAAACATCGCTGCTGAAGAAAACAAGTCCTAAGAATTGTATCTCCTTTGAAAATCTGTCCTGTGATAGTACTTCTGAAGTTCAAACTAACGAGGAAACACTTGGAAGTGAGAACAGCTATCAGAAAGAGGGCGTCAGAGGAAAAGACAAGAGTTCATTTAAGTGCCACATCTGTGGCTTGTTTTTAAACACTGCTTTCAGACACAAGGTTCATATTCGCTCACACAGCGCTGAAACGAAACACTTTAAATGCGATATCTGTGGCAAACGTTTTTCGCGTGCTAGTATGCTCAGAGAGCATGTTCGAACGCACACAGGAGAGAAGCCGTACAAGTGTGAGATTTGTGGCAAATGTTTCTCACACTCCAGTTCCTTTAAGGTCCATAAACTTGTACATACTGGAGAAAAGCAATTCAGATGCGACAGTTGTGGAAAGTGTTTCTCTCGCTCCGCAGTTCTTAAGGAGCATGTACGGACACATACAGGAGAGAAGCCGCACAAATGTGATGTTTGTGCAATGCGTTTTTCACATTCTGGATACCTGAGTGTCCACAAACTTACACATGGCGGAGAAAAACAATTCAAGTGTGTGCATTGTGGAAGATGTTTTTACGTTTGGTAACTCTTACAGACCATTTACGAACGCATACAGGAGAGAAACCGTTCAAGTGCCAGATATGTGAAAAATCTTTCTCACATGCGGGATCCCTCAAGGACCATTCACGTACTCACACAGGCGAGAAACCCTTTAAATGCGAGGTATGTGAAAAATATTTGGCAAATGCGAAATCCCTCAGAGTACATACACGTTCTCACACAGGCGAGAAGCCCTTTAAATGCGATACTTGTGGAAAGTGTTTCTCAAAATCGGAAAGTCTCAAATATCATGAAGGAACACACGTCGAGAAGAAGCAATTCAAATGCTGCATTTGTGGAAAAAGTTACACTTTATCGAAGAGTCTAAGATACCATGACTGTAAGTACAAGGCGAAAATCGTTAGAAATGAACTTCCTGAGTAAATATTTTTAATATCAAGAAGACTGAAATGTGTGTACAATATTCGTATTCTTGAAACGGTTCTAATGCTATTTAAGTGAAATTTTATTATGATGACAATATTATTCACATGTAGCTGTCTTCACTTGTGGTAAGTCGATCATGTTTCAATGATTTTTCGGTTATATTTATCATATTTCTTGTAAAAGAAGATAATTATAATGAAATATCAGCATAACGAATTTCTAGGAACTTCTGAAATTAACTCGTTGCAGTGAAATTTCGTACTATGGAAATGTTTCTCAAAGAAGATAAAAAGCATGCTTGTTCTATTATCTCTGCTTACGCCGTAAATACCCAATATTTTGAATGTAGGTCGGGAAAATATCCTTAAATGAAATAAATTGTGAACCTGAATTTTGAAAGAAAAGGTTTAAAGAATGACATAGGAAAAGTGAAAATTCAAGTTTTACGACGCACTTTGTAAGACAAGATGTGTCATATCATGTGGGAAATCATGTTGTGAAGGTAGTGATCTGTGATTGGTAGAAGTAAACTAAATGGGGAAAATGGGAACAACTGCATGAAAATCTAACACAAAATTCAGACAGTTCTGCATGGTAGTGGACATTAAATGACGTGTTTGATGGCCACGTGACCTCTATGCAATTGCAATGTATTATACAGTATGCCCGTACTTGCTAACGAATTGTACCCTATATTTAAAATATTTTTTCGTGAAACAAGTTTTTATGATGGAGTGAAATTTTTATTTCGTTGTACTTTTTTTCTCTGTGTGTGAAGACGAAATCCTTCAAAGTGAAATATTTTAACATTAACTTATATGGCAAAAGGACAGAAAACAATTTCGTTATGCTGGAACTCATTCTAATGATATTTTGCTGTATATCATCTGGGAAATCTTTGGAGTGATTTTATAGTAACTTACTTAAAAACAATAAATTTCATATTAAAATATAATCAAGTTTGGTTTGTTTTTTATTAGAGGTATATCTTTGTTTTATAGTTTATACATGTTTTTCTTATTTCATCTTTGTTTTTAAATGTTTTGTACAGGGCTCATACAGGCAGTGCTCTGAACTGTCATCATTTGTTTTAGTCCATCACCGCAACATGGATGGCAATACAACTGCCTCTCAGCTGCTTCTCTATACTGAACTGTGAAACTGAAACAACAGCGTAGTGTGGTGAAAGTAACTCTTGTTAGTTAGGGTTATATGCACAACTTGTGCGCAAAAATAATAATTAAGACTTTAAAATTTCCAAAAATGTCTCATTCCCTCGGATTTAAATGAAATGTACCGTAAATCATAATATTCGTTTATGGATAATTAAACCCTCTCAATACAGGTACCATTGCCCCAGAGAATTGTAAGATAAGACGGACTAAGCATAAGCGAAATATCTGTATTAATAAGTTTGTACCATCAAGAGTTTAGTATTTACTGTGTTTATAGGGCTTACTCCAATTTTCTTTTTATTAATGCGTAGGGCTCTTTTTGTTGACAAAGAGGAAAGTCAGCACTTGCATCACACACAATTTGTCATTATTGTGTCAAATGTAAGAACAGTTTTATTGAGCAAAAGCCTCTGCCTAGTTGCGAGACACGTGTGAGATCAATATTTGTTTCAAATTATATTAGACTACACGATGTCTCCATCACGCGAAAAGAAGTGTAGCTAGCTGTGACTCCTGTTGTTTCTGATAACAATGTTAATCGTAAGTATCTTATTGTTTCAATAAATGTGGTGAGTTATGATCATTAACTTTCTATTAGTGTCATTCTTTATTTATTATGTTTCATGCTAGTTTTAATAATTACAGTTTTCAAAAGTTCTATGTGTTTGTCCCAATTTCAAACGAATTTTTCTAAATAATTATTGGATTTTTTTTCGCCATTACCTTTCCTATATTTTACTCCTAATACTGTAGTTACATACGTCGTCTCTCTTGATATCACTGGTGAGCACTGAATTACATGATTTCATATTAGATTAGATTAGCTGTAAGGTAATTAAATTTGTGACGAAGCCAAAAAAAATATTTATTTTTCTTCTGTCGAATACATTCATCCGTCTTTAGGTGCTTTGCTTTGGTTGTATTGAGTATAGCTTGTCGTTTAATATCTGGGCTATGCAAGTATTTAGTGAAACTAATAAAACCTAGGCCTACAGCTGATATAAAACGTGAAGTTTTGTGTGTATTTTACTTTTTAACATATGCTTAATATGTAACTCAATTCACAATAATACTAACTTCATCACAGTCTTTTCCTACAGCATCCGAGCCACGCCCCTTTGTTTTGATTAAGCAAAACATGGCGGACTACTGTTCAATTGTCTTTAACTAGAAGGCGTTGTGGCCTCTCTATAGTATCTAACTCGTTAGCGATACGATGTAGTGAACGCCTTCCTTTGGACAATGTGCCAGTAGATGCAGAAGTAGGAGAGGCGTTTAGATCCAGATGTGATTGTTTAGTATCGGAGAAGTCTGAAAAACATATATGATTTGCTATATACTACGTTCCAAAAATGGTTACATGCAAAACTTTCGATGATCAGTGCGAAATTTCTTGCCGTATTTTGTTGTAATTTTCAACTTCATTCACGGGGCATGCTTTCAAGAGAACGTCTGCAACTTTCTTTGTAGTTACAGGTGTTGACATTCTACCACTTAGAAGAAGACATAGAAGGTGGAAATCTTCCAATGTGGCAGGGGTTCATATTGACAATTGTCTACAAAGAAAACGTAATTTTTCGAACAAGATTTTGCATAGTGGAAGCGAATAATGTGGCAACACCGCTATATATAACAGTGCCGCCATGTTCTACAGAATTAAAGATTACGAATATGTTCAAATTAAATACTATGAATGTAGATGCGCCAATAACATTTAATAATTTTAAAACTTGTAACATGACGTTCAGTATTTCAAAATAAAAGTTGACTTTGTAATATGTAAACCTAGCTTTCAGGTACAGTTCCCTGTGAAGGGAAAAATTTCAATGTAAAAAATTGTTCCGGAGTCGGATATCGAAGCCGGGATCTTTGGCAAAAACGCACCAACACTACCGACCAAACTACCCAGGAACTATACCAGACACCAAATCAGTTTTTTTCGTGTTATCTCCAAAGTGGGCTGACAAACCGTCAAATATTAAACATTGAATGCACATAAACTCTGTGTGACTTAAATTGTGGTTTCTGTAATAGTTTGACTTATCACACATGTGCTTTATTCAGGGTGCGAATTTCACAGCCATACAGAACAACCGGTAATGTAGCTGTTTTATAACTTCCTACTTCATCTTTTTTGAGAGCACACTCGATGACAAAAGCTTCTCAACCGAATAATAACATGCATTTCGCTTATATTATATTATATTATATTATATTATATTATATTATATTATATTATATTATAAATTATATTATATTATAGACATCTTTATTAATTTATCACATATATATTTACTTATTTACTTATTTATTTGCTTATTTATTTATTTGTTTATTTGTTTTTTTGTTTACTTATTTACTTAGTTATTTACTTATTTGTTTATTTACTTATTTACTTATTTACTTAGTTATTTACTTAAAATATTTATTTGTTTATTTGTTTACTTATTTACTTATTATTTACTTATTTATTTATTTATTTATTTGTTTATTTGTTTGTTTACTTATTTACTTAGTTATTTACTTATTTATTTACTTATTTATTTAAATATTTTTGTTTGTTTGTTTACTATTTACTTACTTATTTACTTAGTTATTTACTTATTATTTAAATATTTATTTATTTATTTATTTATTTATTTACGTATTTACTTACTTATTTATTTATTTACTTACTTATTTATTTAAATATTTATGTATGTATTTATTTATTTATTCATTTATTTATTTATTTCACTTTTGTTCTGCACTTTTATTAATTAGTAAAATTTTACTTAAAATCGATTTTCACCATCAAATGGATTTATGTTCAACAACGTCCGACAGTTCATATGATTTTCAAATGTAAGAGATCATCTTAGTGAGTTTTTAAACTTCATAAATTTTATTTATTTATTTATTTTTTTGTTTTATTTTTCCACTTCCCTCTTTACTTATAAGTAGTAGTGAGGTATTTTGAAAGTGGACGTGCTCAACGAAAGAAAGTTAAAGAACAAGATGATAGTATTAAGGAAATCCCGAAAGAAATTAAGTGCCGGTATTCCAGTTCCAATGGTAACAAAAATATGACATTGGAAATTATAATAAAATGTAAATAACATTTCTGAATTTGCATCTTCGACTAGGAAATTGCTGTTATAGTTTTCTGACATTGCTTGTGACCAATGGTTCTGCAGAACGTTCATTTCCAAGGTAAAGTCAGTAAAAGATGAATTCTTAAGAAATCGCATGGCATAACTATGCTTGAAAAATTAAGACACGAGTATTGAACTTAGAGTTTACCTGAGATTAATTTTAAAAACACAATTTACGTTTCTGCCTTCTCAATGTGCCAAAAATTTCGTCTCTAGGGTCTAGAGGCTAGTAGGCTATTTAAGGAAGGAGTGTTAATAAATTATGAAATTCGTACCTCTGTTCAAGATCAAACGGGTTAGTAGGTACCGGTAATTTGATATTCCTGCTATTTGTATTCTTATTATTTTAATTTCTGTGGCAATGAGCCCTGCAGTGACGTACTGTAGAAGAATCAGAACGAATGGATCAGAAATGAAAATGTACTTCTAGCTGAAATTCAAGTTTAGAACGACTCCCTTTTCCTTACTGATTTGTGCATTGTACAAATATTTCGATTGTGTTGGGAAAATATTGGTTATACTCAAGGTAATAAATCATTCATGAGCGTTAGGATCGTGTACATAATTATCAACATTTTGATCTCGGCTCAGGGTTGCCATAAGTACGACTATAGTCGTACGCTTACGACTTTTGACTAATTGTACGAGGTACGACCGAACTTCAAGTCGTACGCAATTTTGTACGACTATTTTACTGAAGAGACAATATTATTTTGGAACTCACAATGTCTGACTATAATTTAAAAAAAGTTAATTTGCCTCTTTTCTATACAACTTTTCTTCATTCAGTATGTCATTGACTAGTATCCATGATCATACATATACAGGATTTTCAAAAATACGACAGCATAATTTCAGGTATGTATTTCCCACATGTAGACAATCAAAATTTTATTTATTTAAATTTCATTTTTTTGTTTTATTTTTCACAACATTGAAATTCACCAGAACGTTTTTCTTTCCGCAGGTCGTTGTCATTACAGAAGATGTTCAAAATGTCCACCTCCTGCTTGAATACAGACCTCACATCGATGTCTCATTGACCTGCGAACACGATCCCAAACTCCAGGAGTATTGCGTATGTCCTCAGAACATGCCACAATTCGATTCCGAAGGGATTCCAAATCAGGAACCGGAAAAATAAACCAATGATTTTAAATGATCCACAAGTAGAAAAATGTTATGTTTTATTTAACGACGCTCGCAACTGCAGATTATATCAGCGTCGCCGGATGTGCCGGAATTTTGTCCCGCAGGAGTTCTTTTACATGCCAGTAAATCTACTGACATGAGCCTGTCACATTTAAGCACACTTAAATGCCATCGACCTGGCCCGGGATCGAACCCGCAACCTTGGGCATAGAAGGCCAGCGCTAAAACTTGCCAACCAGGGCGACCCCACAAGTAGAAATCGAGAGGGTTCAGATCAGGTGACCGTGGAAAAATTACCTCTACCTATCCATCGATCAGTAACCTTCGAACTTAGTACCGGCGAGTTTACGACTCAAGTGAGAGCCCCATCATGCAAGAAGTGAATGTTTGACGATTGATCAGTGGAGTGTCTTCTAAAACATGAGGTATGGTGTTTTCTAGGAAGTTTGTGACGTCTGTCCCGTAAGTCTGTTTACAAGTACATGGGGTCCAACTAATCAATCACCAATGATACCGGCCCACATGTTGAAGATCAAACTGGTGATGAGATGGAACAGTTGCACGTGGGTTTTCATACGCCCATCATGCTGATTGTGGAAATTTGTTATGCCATCTAGTGTTATTACTTGCTTCATCTGTAAATAATACTAAGGCAGGAAAGTTCGTTTACACCACACTGCTGCAAGAACCACTGACAGAACCTAACTCGGAGGGTAATCTGCTGGTGACAGGGCCTGTACGCGTTGCAAAATAAGGTTACAATTGATACTCTTTCAAATCTCCAGACAGTCATATGAGAACATTGACTTGCAACGCTTTCGTGTGCTGATAGAAGGAGTCATGTTCACAAATATCTCCTCCTGTACTTCTGGAGTTGTAAATCTTGGTCGTCCCCTTCTCAAACCAGGAATTAAATTTTCCATTCGCACAGACGTTAGGAGACGTACAAATGTATTCCGATCTGGACATTGTCGCTGATCTCCTGGTACAAACGACTCCAGCGCAGCATTGCCGTCCGCCTTACCGACATGAAGTGTATCTCTGCCAGCTCTTGATTTGAATACATGTCGCACAGTCTAACGCCTACACAATACTGAATGTAACCTTCGCCTCGGAATGAACTGTCAGACCCTCTTATTTTTTGACTGCAACGACCTGAAAGAAAAACGTTCCGGTGAATTTCAATGTTGTGAAGGCCATAACTCGGAAATAAAGCATTTCCGGACACATTTTAATGAACTATTTTGATTGTCTACATGTGGGAAATACATACCTGATTATCCCCGTATTTTTGAAACACCCTATATATGCTTTAGGGATAAAAGATGCTTTGAAAATCAATATGGTGACTACACTTGCCATGCAAGTCATAAATTCGTCATCTTGAGCTCCAGGTTTCATGTACGGTGCTGTTATACAAAAGTAACACGAGATCAGAGATCTGCTAACTTCATTGTATGTTCAGCAATGGAATTTTTTTTTTTATGAATGATATAGTACCGCGCTAGGAATAAGAACTCTAGACCCGCTGACATTTTAGCGGTGTCGGATTTGAGTCGACTGCAGGTGGATTAATTTGATGTAATCATCGCTGCCGCACTGATTGTTATTAAATATCTGCCGTTGCGCCGGCCAAAGATAAAGTTTCTGCTGACTTTCAATTTGTTTCCGACCAAAAGTCATCATGCATGCTTTACCGAAAATGACAGTTTTGATGAAGAAATGGTAATTTGAATGCTAAATGCCATTGTGGATATCAACTATAATTACTAAAATTCTTGACTGGATGAAGAAACGGATGCTGGAATAGGAAAGACTGGAGAATGCTGGGTTTGCAGTGAAAGATCTGCCCTTTGCTAGAACACTATGAATGAATGAATGAATATAAATTTATAGGGCTATAAACCACTTTTTTGTATCGTATTGTATTTATTAACATTCCATGGTATTCATACATGCTTACAATAGAATATGGAACAAGTTAAAAAACTTAATACTATTATAAAGTCTTAATTTATAGTCACAGTCTAGATGAAATATATACAGACGAGATTTACAATATAGTCTACTAGTAGAAAACACAGTTTTACTATCGATTTCATGGAGTGTTATTGAATGTCATGAATTCACCTACAGAATAGAAGTGAGAAATTGGGTAGTTCTTTAATCTGGTCCTAAATAATTTTATGTTTTGAGTTTCATTTTTATATCGATAGGGAGGCTATTAAACATTTTACTGCCATATAACTCCTTTTTGATAGCACGATAGATTTGCCGATGGAGTATGAAAGTCATTTTTTTACGTGTATTTATGCTATGAACTGTTGAATTAGTTACAAAGTTTTCACGATTACATACGAAAGATTATTAATGAAAAGATATACTGACAAGCCATGGGCATTATTTTTAGGTGTTATATGAAATATATTTGTGCGCACTATCTATAAAATAGTAAAATGATGAATGTACGACAATTTTATGCTAAAGTACGACATTTTTCATAAGTTGGTACGACGATTGTGTTACATTTATCTGGCAACCCTGTCTCGGCTTCCTTGATTATATTCTACCATCAGTTGAATGTCTCTTTTTTTCTGTGTTGTTTCTTTGCCTTCACAATTCAAATTTGTGTCCGTCATAAACTTAATTTGAATGGAAAGAAACTTGCTGAGAATACAGCCTACAGTGCAGTTTTTCGTTAATTTTGTTCGCTGTTTGCAATGTGCGCTGTAATATCCATACATTTAGTAGATAGAAAGAAATGGTGAGGCTATTTGCATTTAATGATATACCTTGTTCATTTTGGCTGCTAGTTAGAATTAAGGCTCAGAACTTCATTACATTGAAATTTTGTTGTTATATTTTAATTTCTTGACTGAAAGTTAAAAACTGAAAGTTCTCGTTTTATAGTTTGCATTTTTCCATAACAGTAGTTATGCGATATATGATCAAGATACAAAATGTTTGTATCCTGCACTGCATAGGCTTGATAGGCATACTTAATTGGGTAGATGCCTATTGTTCCTCGATGATGCTATTAGCGAAAATCGAAATAATTTCTAAGGGAAAACTATATCTGAGGTAGTGTCGGTGATTTTGGAAGTGGAAATGTTTGTATTTGTAAGGGAATTTAATCATATTTCAAATTTCAAATTCAAATTTTTCGAATTCAAATTTATTTACAATTTACATTTGAATTGAATACATATGAATAGATACCCGAAATGAGCATGTGCTCGTGCTCGGGTACAGTCCAGTAGTCTACATAAATTTTACAGGGTTCAAATAATAATGCTGATGATATAAATAATGGTAATAATAATAATAATAATAATAATAATAATAATAATAATAGTAATAATAGAATAATCGTGACAGAAATGATACAAAGATTGTAATACAAAATAATTCCTTAATAATAATAATAATAATAATAATAATAATAATAATAATAATAATAATAAAACAAAAATATTTACAATAATAAAATAAATACTAAGACGGATAAAATAAAATATAAAACCACTAGCGAGAGTTAACACAACTTAAATAAGTATATAATAACCGGAAAAAATGACGAACTCGAAAATCAACAGAAAAGTTCGTTGCATCACAGACGATAGCAGCCGCCATATTGACATTGTGTTGTGCATTAATGGTAGTAGGGGGGAGCTGAAAGTCTACGTAACTGCCGTTCTCTTCGAATCTTCTCGTACAATCATGGGAAGTTAATGCTGAAAAACAAAATGTCTACGAGTCAAACTGTTCATTATTACCAGGATAAATACTAATAATACTGAAATATATTAATCAAGTTTCAGTTATAGATCTCTCCTTTTGTGCAAGAGGTATCATATCAAAATATTTTATGAATGGCGGGGAAAATATAAATTTTAAGAACTTTCTAGTGACAAGATATAGAGACAAGTACAATCAAGTGTATCTGTGGCGATGCTAAGGAATCATTTATTGGAGATTGATTAATTAATTATTAATTAAAAATGATCTAATTTATATTTATTACAATGTTGTATCTTACAGGTTACATGCATCAGATAAATACAATAAAAATTAGTACCATATAATGCTAGTAACACTTCAAAAAATAATAATAATTAAAATTTATCAAATATCATACAAACATTTTCACTTTATTTTTAAACTTAAGAATGTGTAGATTGCTTAGGTCTGGATTATTTTTCAATACTGAATTGTATAGTCTTGGTCCATAATTTCTACTGTGTCTTAATCCAGCTGTAGTGTAGACCCAGATTTTTTTTTTGTGTAGATGCAGTTGATCGTATATGCAAGGCGTAACAAAAGTGTGAAGTAACCAAACCTAATCTTTCACATTTGTATATGCAAAGTGTACGAAACAAAATGCCTCAGCGCCATATTTTGTTGCGAGTAAAATTTAAAAAAAATTCAAGTTCACTTAGATTAGTACAGTTCTGACATAACTTACGTAATTTACTTACGGTAAACACAATTTACTGCAAAACACTTCACAACCATATTCCACCAGGATGGAATATAGATATGGAAACTCCAAGGCTCGAAATTACAGTAGTTTATGAATCCAGCAGTAATCGCCAGTATCAGCATTTTTTTCTGCACCTCTTCTGACGAAAGCAATTCCTGCCAAAGACCCGTCTTAGTCATAGTTGCTTTTCTTTATTTTATTTATATGGAATGACCTTGTTGTAATCCAATGACCCAATAGAACTCTGCTTGTTTTTCATGCTGCATATGTGATTATGCCTATATTTAAGTTTTTTTCGTCTTATTCGTTTTTTCTTAAGATAATAATAATAATAATAATAATAATATTATTATTATTATTATTATTATTATTAAACTTCCTTAAGCCCTTTCGCGTGAAAGCATTCAGTCACTGCGAGGAAAATGAAATGAAAATTATATTTATCGCGGTATATCATTAAAAATGCAAGAATGTGAATTATGTCTTACCTTTTCAGAACAGGCATTTATAATCAGCTGACATTTCATAACAGACGTCATTTTGTGATTCTACTTTTCTGGTTACTATGAATGTTCTCAAGATGGAGTCTGAAACCGACCCATTGGATATACAGTTAAATGAAGATACAGATATAAAAGAACGGAAGCCTTTGTTGGAGGTAAGTTGGAAGAATTGAGATGTACCGTAGAAGTGGGTAAAGTCAATCAGTGGGTGTAAAATCGATCATTTGCGATTTTATGCTGACTTCATTGCCTTACATTGTAAATGTGAGCGAGAGGGACATCAAAAAGCCTGCGAATGCCAACAATGGGAACACTGTGTAATTACCGTTGAAGTGAAAATTGTTATTTCCAACTTTTTCTCTTAAATGAAAACAAAGTCTTACAAACTCTAAATTATAGTCAGCAGTGAAAGGAGACAGGAAGTATACGTAAGTACTTTTCGTTGAGATTGTATCCTGAAATAATAGTTTTGCAGTTCGTAAATGTTAGTACTGAAACTTATTATTTTATGAAAACTTGTACCTTTGTAGGGTTAAGTCGATCATGCCATCGACCTACTCGAAACAGATAGGACCAGCAGGAAGAATAAATTGTTCACCGAAATACCTCTAACTAACACTTATAAACAGAAAAGTGTCATAGTAGAGCTTATATTGATGAGATAGTGGGGAAAGAGGAAGACGAAATTATGGTGAATTTCTTGCGTAAGAGAAGCACTGCCAAAGGAACATACTTTGTACACCCCTCTGTACCTGACTATGGGAACAACGTAGTTTCTAAAGTGACATGAGGAGGGGAAGATTTGAAATAACATCTTATATAAACCTAAGCAATGTTGAATTGCATTTTAGATTATAATTGAAGGGTGGTCTTTCAATGTAAATTTTGAATTCTTATATCTTTGTTGGTATGTGAAGTATTAAAATGTGTTTTTATGTTTTATAAGTTGGTAATCATAGTCACGATTGTACAGTGGAGACCTATAGGCCTAATTGTATCGAATAGTATGATCACAGTAACAGAAGATAACCTATATAATGCTATAGGCATATATTGAAGATTATTATTGTTTTTTAAAAACATAAACAGTGATCGACTTTACTCCGCAATATTTTAAAATCGATCTTAACCTAAAAATTCAATGGTGATCGACTTTAATCATAAGTCAAATAAAAAAAAAACAGTTTTTTATAGATTGTAATTCAAATCTTGTAACGTGTCTTCATAAGTGAAGGATATGACGACAAAATGCTATTTTCTGAGGAACATCGCTCCATTGCATAACCTCAATATCATTAAAAAAATTGCAAAATTTTGATCGATAGATATTGCTGTAAATTGTTCTCACTCAGAAGCAATAACTTGTGATTTGTGTCTGGATTCTCATTTATTATCAATCTATTGCTTTCAAATTTTTTATAATGCCTCAAGTTTGATGGAAGCAGGAGCTAAGTGCTGGCATGTATATATGAATACAAGACATTAGTAAGGATTTTGCTGTCTGTTACGCAGGAATGGAATTCATCAAATCCCCAACAGGTTTGCATGAAGGCAGAGTATGAGGACCACAGCTCATATCTCACTTCTGAGGTGAAAACGGAACAAATGCTGATGCCAATTCCTTTTCCCCTAAAATGTGAAGCTAAGGTGAGTGGAGTGCATTGTTTGTGCTAGCATAATGCCCACATTATGATCTTGATTTGTCAAATGTTCTTTCATTTTGAAAGTATGAGAAAATTCGACTGCAGTACAATTATATCTTAATGTTAGGCCCGTAACACACTTGCAGAGTTTTCGCCAGCGAGAAATGTGTTGCGAGAAAATTAAAAAATTGATAACATGGATTTAAATCCACACATTGGAAGAGATCCTCGTTCGAGACAAAAACCTCGCGCGAGTTTCTCGCAGGAATCGGTAGCTCAGCAAATTTTCTTGACACATTTATCAAAGATGTTTGACATTTATACTCTTTATGATGATTGAATGTAGAAAAAGATATCACAGGTGGTGATAAATTGTATTGTTTTTATTTGAAAATGAGGAAAGATGGCTGATAATTGCAGTCAGAAACTTATCGAACTTGTACGATGTCACCCGTAGGCCTATTTATATGATACACGGGATGAAAACTATAAAAACACGAAACTTAAAGAAGAAATCTGGAGACAAATATCCGATTATCAGAAAATAAATAGGGCTATATTTTATTTTGATGAGATTTAATAGTATTGATTAAACTTTTGAAATAATATATCTATGTGTCTTAACAGTTTACGTAATTTTAATCAGAATATAGCAAATAATTCTCTATCATATCATGAATGGCAAAAAAAGACTGTGGTCCATTCAACCTGAAATAACACCTAAACGTATTATCATTCAAATCGAAACCAGTGTCCAAAACTCGCCCTTATTTTCGTAAGATACAATGTGATTTTCAGATATTTCTGGCTTTAATTTTAGGTCTACTTCTTTTCATTAACAAAATATGTTCATGTAACTCCATTTCCTCATCATCTGAATTCTCAGATTCAACATAGCGTTCGTACGTAATTTGTAAGTACGACAATATACTTACAGGTTATATATTTAAGTACGACAATATACGTAAATACATAACCTATAATATTTCCTGCAACGAGTGATTACTACAATCAGAAAAATGCTTTCTGCATGAAGGCAGTGCATAGATGATCATAGCGAGGTGTGATCTGTGATAGCGAGAACTCGCCAAGTGTGTGGAGGAAGGCTCTTCGCCTCTTTCTCGCAACACATTTCGCTCTGGCGAAAAGTCTTGAAGTGTGTTAGAGGCCTTACGTAAGATGTACAGAGAAAGTATTACTGAATATTTCCATATGTTCCTGGGACTATTGATACTGGTATCCATTGTCTCTGAAAATATTTATTAATGTCATCTGCTCGTCAATAATAATCTGTTTTCATTATCTGCACTTGGTAATTTTAAAGAAATTATATCGTTGAATTGTGATAGACAATCTAATATTTTAATGAAGAATGTCAACAGTAAAATAAGTTATCTTTACCGAAACCTAAATATTAAAACACGTGTTTTATTTTTTCTGTTACTGTATGATTTCATGATATTGAAGAAGATCCCCAAGTCTATCTACCTAATGTATATTCTCGTTACGAAATACGAAGTCATATACGATGAGTGAGACTTAAAGTCATGTACAAGTACATACGAAATTAATCTACAGTGATTGAACATTTCCATTCTGAAATACAATAACATTTAATTAACGCAGCACCAAAACTCTTTTCAGGAAGAGTTTTATGACGTGGACAGAGTGAAGGAGGAGCAAAGCCTGGAGGTGAAGACAGAAGAGAATGAATTCTTGTCTGAAAGGTGAGTGCATGGAGTCGGTCTACACTTACTGGATGAGTTACTTTATGTTGATGAATATAATATTGCATTGTATAAGGTGCTGCATAAGTAGGTGAAGCTCCTGGTATCAAAACCGGTCAAGTCACAAAATTGAAGAAAATGAAATCTAATTATAAACTGAAAGTAGTAATATATTTTTAAATAATTGATTAAATGGCGATCTTACTCGTATTAATTATGTAAGCATGTGTGGCTTACAGCTGTTTCGGTGCTACTTGACACCATCCTCAGAGCCTACTAGATCTCGGCGCTATCTCAACTTCGCTGCCTGTTGTGTGGGTGCTTTCGTGTGATGAAGAGTTGTGTCAAATAGTGTGTGTGTTCTGAAATTGATCTGTGTGTTTTAGTGTGTCTGTATATTTCATATTGTTCTAGTGTGTTGAGTTTTTGGTTTTTGGGTTGTATGTGTGGGATTTCCATGTCTTTATTTATGTTATTGCATGTGTGTTAGCATTAGTGTTTCGGCATATGTAGATGTGTTGTGTCCTCTGGTTATTGCTTTAATGTGTTCTTTGTATCGAGTTTGGAATGATCTGCCTGTCTGTCTAATGTATAAACTGTCGCAACTATTGCATGTGAGTTTGTATACGCCTGTGTGGTTGTATTTATTTGTTTGTGTGTTGAGATGTCTTTGCAGTGTGTTTTCTGTTCTGTATGCTATGTTGTATTTCTGTTTTCTGAATGAGGATGCGATCTTGTGTGTGTTTTTGTTTTCGTATGTTAGTGTGATGTATTTCTTGTGTTCTTGTGTTTGTGTTGTGTTTTTGTGTTTGTTGAGTTTTTGTTTTGTCTTCCTTATGATGTTGTCTGTTATGTTTAGGTTGTAACACGAGTAAGATCGCCATTTAATCAATTATTTATATTCAAGTGTTAAAAGTAGTGCACAAAAGATTCAACATGGAATATATTTTTATCCGATGAAACAAGAATTAGCTATAAGATCGTATTATAGACCACTCAATATACGGTGGTGCAACAAAACATTCAAGTCACTCAGTGAATTAAAAACCAGCCAAGACAAGAAGGGACTTAGCGTCATCCTGCCGCGATAGTTTTGAATTCTGTATTACTGGATTATGCAACAATGTTACCAAATCAGTAGACAATATATTTTTCTATTCTTGAAATCTTTATATTTAATTTTAGCGATGTTGCTAACAAAATTTCTTAACTTACACTTTGTCGACAGCATAACTTCAAAAGTTTTACATTCATTATCTGGAGACGAGATTTATTATGTACGAGTGATCTCTCATTGCAATCACCGAAACTAGCCGACTATCGCGCCCTTAGAGGAGTCTCTTCCTACCTGCTTTCTCTCCGCGGTTTTCCTCTGTTATAATGATTAATTTACGTTTAATTATTCTCAAATTCCAGCTAATTGCGTAATGTTCCAAGTTAGCTCAGTGGTTAGAACACCAGCACTCAAACCTGACAGACTTGAGTACAAGTCCTGATCCAGAATGTTGTTGTTTTCTAATGCCTGACATTTGACAATTAAGTCATTTGACCTCTTGCACTCCAATATTTTTCAAAGATATTGTCAAGGTTAGCCACTGACCCATAGATTTTGAGATATTCTGAATCCATTTCTTAGTTTGAGTTGCACAATGGGCAGTTAGGGGACTGATATATTCCAATTCTATGCAGGTGTTTGGCCTAACAATCATGGCCTGTTGCCAATCTAAATGCAGCTACAGACGATTTTCGTGGTAAATCAGGAATTAACTGTGGATTATGATCCAGAGAGTTCCATTTTTTCCTTGAGATTGTGTTATCAAATTTTGTTTGTTGAAGTCTAAGTATGTAGATTTAATAAATCTCTTCACAGAGTAATACGTAGATTTAGTAACAGGTCTGTAAGTAGCAGTGCTGCCCTTCTTTGCTAAAGCATCCGCATTCTCGTTTCCCAGGATTCCGCAATGGGATGGTATCCATTGGAATACAATTCTTTTATTGAGTGTTATTAGTTGAGAGAGCATTTTATTTATTTCTGTTGTTTGAGATGAAGGTGTGTGTCTAGAGACTATTGATAGAATAGCTGCTTTGGAGTCTGACAATATAACTGCATTTTTAAATTTATTGATGTGGCATAGAAGATTCCTGAGACTTTCACTTATTGCATTGATTTTTCCATCAAAACTTGTTGTTCCATATCCAAGAGATCTATAAAGTGAGAAGAGACAGCACGTAACACCTGATCCAGAATGTAAATTTCCTCTTCTGGTTTATTAAGTATTTTTACTGATCATTAGATTTTACTGATACCTACAATTATCTTCGAGTTGAGTATGTTTTGGTAGTGATTTAATTTATTTTCCGCTTTTATTTTTTATTTAAATTGAAAGTCTATTATTGGTGTCCAGCATCCGTGGCAATATTGAAATTTGTTTCCATGAAATTCTGTGCTGTTGGAAGGACATTTACAGCATACAAAGCATTATTGACAGACAATAGAAGAAGATTTCCAGCGGAAATTTTAGAAATGTGGCTTGACATAACTTTTTGGCCTGAGTTAAATTAATAATTATTTATCTATGATCGTGTGTTGTAATTTTTATCAAAATTTAAAAAAGGATATTTTCCTAATACACAAATAGTAAAATGGTTTTTTATAAATCCTGAAAATTCAAATGCTAGTTATCACATTGTGCAGAATTGAAATGCTTCATTTGGCAGCCTATATCGATTGTTGACTTTATGTATTTACTTATAGTTGCTTCTTCATTTTTTACTGATTTGTAGAATAGTTCTTTACTTATTTAATTAATTCTTTATTTACCTACTAGCTGAAAGCACCTGGCATTGCCCGGGTTGTCCTTTTTTTTTTTCTTTTTCTATAATTAAACTGGCTGTTAGACTTTTCGGAAAACCCAGGAACTCAACTATAAACAACCAAAACGAATTGTCTTTATTAAGCTTTTCTCGCCATAAAGATGAATTTTTAAATAGTGTCACTTACATGAACTAATGAACTTCTTAGCCAAATGTTTGAAAGGATTTACTCAATTTAAAACAACTGTAGATAAGGCAAATGTTTTTAAAGAAAATATTAGTTATTCTAGCGTAGTTAAGGCTATCAGGCCTTCTCTTTCACATCACCAAAAATACAAATGAAATAATAGAACAATCAGACTATAAATAAAGTAAAATCAAACGAAAATTTATACAGGTGAAATGAGTTGGCATTGTCTTGCAGCAAAACAAACACACTTCTCGGTCCCTATACCCACTAGCGATATCTCAACGTTCTACAGATCTTACATTATCTCTGCCGGTCAGTAACTGTTAAATTTCTTAGTCGTGGAGTCAGCATATTAAAAAACATTACAATCTTTCGGCCATCTCCTTTCCTCCCCCGCAAATGTGACGTTGCACAGAGGCAGAGATAAAATAATTATAAAATCTGTACATTGATCTGAAGCTGTATATTTCACGTAATTTCATGTCTTTGGGTGCTTTCACTTGAATTTAGAGACGCTGATGATTAACAGGCAATTCCCTTGTTCCCAGTTTGAACCCATTGGGATGTAATTATGAGCCAAAATTTATCTCTCTGTCGGTCGTACCGAAGAATCAATATAATATACGTAGGATAATATTTAATTTATGCAAATCTAGACTTTCAGGTAAAGCTTCCTTAAAGCAGATTTGAATATTTCAAGGATAAATTGTTCCGGGGCCGGTATTTCCCGGGACCTCTATTGAATTGAGAAGCGCTCTGCCAAGTGAGCTACCTGGGAACTCCAACCGACACCGTCTCAACTTTTACCTCTATATCCACACAACTCGCGTGGGCTGACGATACGCCAGAGACCCACATCGATACAAACTCTGTGTGACTTCGAATGGTGGTTTTTGTTTACAGGAAGCTTTACCTGAAAGTCTAGATTTGCATAATATATACGTCACTGTGTACGTTAACAGAAAACCACAATTCTAAGTCACACAGAGTTTCGTGCACTACATGTTTCTCTGGCGTTTCGTCAGCCCACTATTTTGGATATAGAGGGAAAAGTTGAGACGGTGTCGGTACTGGTAGTTCCCAGGTTAGCTCATTAGGCAGAGCGCTGGTAAAACCAGAGGTCCCGGGATCGATACCCGGCCCCGGAACAATTTTTCCCTTCCTTTATTCAAATATTTAATTTATACTGGAGAATTGTTTGTCCTTTTACCGCTGTACATCCGCTTATATTATACCCAGTTTTTAATATGAATTGAGAAATTACATCTCACAAATTCAGAACATTACGTCTTATTTTATATAATTACAAAATACAGATATGTAGGTCCTACAATATAAACTCGCAATAAGTCATTTTTTAACATAAAGACTAATATTCTGGGGGACGTATACAGGTATTTTAGAAATTAAGAGGCTGTTCTTTCCATGACGCGTAACATGTGATTATACACTTCGAATTTCGCAATAATACATTTTTTTGAGAGAGTATATTTTAGAATTAATGCAGTGTTATTTTCAGTCGTATTACGTACTCGTACATTCACATAATTTACTACATTAGGAACATGACAAAATTATCATTGAATTGCTTTTCGATATGTGTAAAACCTTTATTGTTTCCATTCCTTTATATAAAATATAGTTGAGAATGTGAAAAACACGCAGTTTTTAAGTTAATGTCAGCTACTTTGAGCGACTGTCCTTGACCATAATTTTGATATGGCCATTACAAATTCTAGTCGCACTGAAATTGCAATTACTTAAAATCAAAAAGGATGTTAGTGGGTATCATAGGAATACGTGAGATAAAAACATCTCCTTTCGTTTTTGTAGTTAATATTGTCTCTTCTATTGCTACGTTTCGAATGAGTTTTTTCACACCAATTCTTGTTCCATTGCATGATTTTGGTGGGTCAGTATTTCGCAATAGTACTATCGGTGATTCAGTATTAAGTATTAAAATAATTATGTGGTAGCAATCCTTGTAGTCTCAAAGAATTCAAGAATTCAGTTGAATAAAACACAGCTTGCTCACTATCTAGAACTGCATCGAGAAATTCATAATATGGTCCTGGACTGCGTAAAGATATTTATTGCATGAATTGTCTAGATTTTAGCCTTCATCATGTATCGATAATGTTATTTCGTGTCACAATTTCCATGGCCTCGTGAAAGTCGATGTTGAATACAAAAACAATTGACTACAGAAGATTGCAATTTAGTATTACACATGAATGTTTTATTGTACTTATTTTGATTTTTTAATTAATTTAACGTCCATTTGGACAATTTCAATATACCCTATGTTTTTCTCCTGGTTATGAAGGTTAAATGTGCAAACTTTGGCACATATCGGTCAAAGCGTGTAGATTTGTATAGAGAACATACATACATACCCACATTCACTTTTATATATTAGATTTACTTGTTCGTTTTATTCTTCTTTTTTATTTATTTATTTATTTATTTATTTATTTATTTATTTATTTATTTATTTATTTATTTATTTATTTATTTATTCACTTATTATTTACTTATTTTACCTTTAATTATAATAGTTATTTGTGTTTTATTCTTTACTTATTTGTTTGTTTCTTTGGTTCTTTGTTTGGTTTATTTATTTATTTATTTATTTATTTATTTATTCACTTATTATTTACTTATTTTACCTTTAATTATAATAGTTATTTGTGTTTTATTCTTTACTTATTTGTTTGTTTCTTTGGTTCTTTGTGTGGTTTTTTACTTTATTTATTTATTTATTTATTTATTTATTTATTTATTTATTTACTTATTTATTTATTCACTTATTATTTACTTATTCTACCTTTAATTATAATAGTTATTTGTGTTTTATTCTTTACTTATTTGTTTGTTTCTTTGGTTCTTTGTTGGTTTTTTTATTTATTTATTTATTTATTTATTCACTTATTATTTACTTATTTTACCTTTAATTATAATAGTTATTTGTGTTTTATTCTTTACTTATTTGTTTGTTTCTTTGGTTCTTTTTATTTTTTATTTATTTATTTATTTATTTATTCACTTATTATTTACTTATTTTACCTTTAATTATAATAGTTATTTGTGTTTTATTCTTTACTTATTTGTTTGTTTCTTTGGTTCTTTTTATTTTTTTTATTTATTTATTTATTTATTTATTCACTTATTATTTACTTATTTTACCTTTAATTATAATAGTTATTTGTGTTTTATTCTTTACTTATTTGTTTGTTTTTCTTTGGTTCTTTTGTTTTTTTATTATTTATTTATTTATTTATTTATTTATTCACTTATTATTTACTTATTTTACCTTTAATTATAATAGTTATTTGTGTTTTATTCTTTACTTATTTGTTTGTTTCTTTGGTTCTTTGTGTGGTTTTTTACTTATTTATTTATTTATTTATTCACTTATTATTTATTTATTTTACCTTTCATTATAATAGTTATTTGTGTTTTATTCTTTACTTATTTGTTTGTTTCTTTGGTTCTTTGTGTGATATTTATTTACTTATTTATTTATTCACTTATTGCTTACTTATTTTACCTTTAATTATAATAGTTATTTGTGTTTTATTCTTTACTTATTTGTTTGTTTCTTTGGTTCTTTGTGTGGTATTTATTTATTTTTATTTATTTAGTTATTTATTCACTAATTATTTACTTATTTTACCTTTAATTATAATCATTATTTGTGTTTTATTCTTTACTTATTTGTTTGTTTCTTTGGTTCTTTGTGTGGTATTTATTTACTTACTTATTTATTTATTTATTTATTCACCAATTATTTACTTATTTTACCTTTAATTATAATAGTTATTTGTGTTTTATTCTTTACTTATTTGTTTGTCTCTTTGTTCTTTATGTGGTACTTATTTACTTACTTATTTATTTACTTATTTTACCTTTAATTATAATCATTATTTGTGTTTTATTCTTTACTTTTTTGTTTTTTTTTTTGTTCTTTGTGTGATATTTATTTACTTATTTATTTATTTATTTATTCACTTATTTTACCTTTAATTATAATAGTTATTTCCTTTTTATTCTTTAGTTATTTCTTTGTTTCTTTGGTTCTTTGTGTGGTATTTATTTACTTATTTGTTTATTCACTAATTTATTTATTTATTTTTTAATCATTTTATCGTGTAATCGATTCTTTACTGCCATGAGATTGGTAACTTACATTAGTACCACAATTTGATTCCAGCATTGTAAATTCCGATGACAACGAAACATCGCTACTGAAGAAAACAAGTCCTAAGAATTGTATAACCTTTGTAAATGTGCCCTGTGATAATACTTCTGAACTTCAGACTTGCGAGCAAATAAATGAAAGTCAGAAGAGCTTTGAGACAGAGGGCGTCAGACGAAGAGACAAGAGTTTATTTAAGTGCCACATTTGTGGACTATTTTTGAACACTGCTTCTAGACACAAGGCTCATATTCGCTCACATAGCGCCGAAACGAAAGAATTTAAATGCAATGTCTGTGGAAAAAGTTTCGCGCGTCGTAGAACTCTCAGAGAGCATTTACGAACGCACACTGGGGAGAAGGCATACAAGTGCGACGTTTGCGGAATGTGTTTTTCACATTCGGGATCACTGAGAGTCCACAAGTCTATACATAGCGAAGAAAAGCAATTCAAGTGCGTGACGTGTGGGAGATGTTTTTTAAATTCCGTAGCTCTAAGAGACCATTTACGAACGCACACGGTAGACGAACCGTTTAAGTGCGAAATTTGTGGACAATGCTTCTCACACGCCCGATCCCTTAATGCTCACAAACGTATACACACAGGGAAGAAGCAATTCATATGCGGAACTTGCGGGAAAAATTGTTCACGTTCGGTAGCTCTTACAGAGCATATGCGAACGCATACAGGAGAGAAACCGTACAAGTGTCAGATTTGTGAAAAATCTTTCTCACACGCGGGATACCTCCCAGTACATGCACGTTCTCACACAGGCGAGAAACCCTTTAAATGCGTTACTTGTGGGAAATGTTTCTCAATATCGAGAAATCTCAGATATCATGAAGAAAAACACGCCAACGAGAAGCAATTCAAATGCTGCATTTGTGGAGAGAGTTACTCTTTATCGAAGAGTCTGAGATACCATGACTGTAAGTACAAGGCGAAAATCGTTAGAAATGAACTTACTGAGTAAATATTTTTAATATCAAGAAGACTGAAATAAATGTACAATATTCGTATTGTTGAAACGGTTCTAATGATGTTTCAATGAAATGTTATGATCACAACATTGGTCACATGCAGTTGTCTTCACTTGTGGTAAGTCGATCATGTTTGAATGATTTGTTGGGTATATTTATCAAGGTGTTCGTGTAAAAGAAATAATTACAGTAAAATATCAGCATAACGAATTTCTAGGAACTTCTGACATTAACTCGTTATAGTGAAATTTCGTTCTATGGAAATGTTTCCCAAAGAAGATAAAAAGAATGCTTGTTCTATTACCTCTGCTTACGCCGTAAGTACCGCATATTTTGATCGTAGGTCTGGAAAATATTGTTAAATGAAATAAAAATCTGAACCTGCATTGAATTTGTAAAGAAAAAGTTTAAAGAAAAACATATGAAAAATACAAAATTCAAGTTTTATGACGCACTTTGTAAGACAAGATGTGTCATATCGTGTGGGAAATCATGTTGTGAAGATAGTGATCTGTGATTGGTAGAAGTAAACTAAATGCGGAAAATCGGGAACAACTGCATGAAAAACTAACACAAAATTCAGACAGTTCTGCATGGTAGTGGACATTAAATTACATGTTTAATGGCCACGTAACCTCTATGCAATTGCAATGTATTATACAGTATGCACGTACTTGCTAACGAATTGTACCCTATATTTAAAATATTTTTTCGTGAAACAAGCTTTTTTGGTGATGTGATATTTTTATTTTGTTATACTTTTTTTTGTGTGTGTGAAGACGATATCCTTGATACTGAAATATTTTAGAATTATGGCAAAAGTACAGAAAACAATTTCGTTGTGCTGGAACTTATTCAAATGATATTTTGCTGTATATCATCTGGGAAACCTTTGGGGTGATTGTATAGTAATGTACTTAAAAACAATAAATTTCATGTCAAAATAGTCAATTTCGCTTTGTGTTTTATTAGAGGTATATATTAAGTTTTATAGTTCATACATGTTTTTCTTAGTTCAGCTTTGTTTTTAAATGTTTTGTACAGGGCTCATATAGGCAGTGCTCTGAACTGTCATCATGTGTTTTAATCCATCACCGCAACATGGATGGCGATGCTCTTCCATATTGTAGGTTTCCGTTGTATCTTCTGACATCGTTGTGAAGACATTCAAGGTAGAGTTGAGATTAAACGATATTTCCAAGTATCTGTGACAATTAAATATCTGTGATTTTGTCACACCGATATTTTATATCGATAAGTAAGCACAATATGCATGAATTACACCGATATTTTGTCACACCGATAAAAATTAACAGGAAATATTGAAGAGCAGTGCAATGTGAATACACGCCACACATCAGTGGTGTATATGGGAAAATGCAACAAATAAGTTATGCACATGTACCATTAACAAATAAATACTAAGCTAACTCAACAGAAACATGTAAAAAGTTAACCTCATATACCAAGAGGTTATATCGTAGTTGATTTTAGATATGGAATCACTTGATAATTTTTTTATGTAGTTGGGTATGGAGAAATTGAGGTTATGTGATTATCCTAATCGTTTTAAAAATTGATCCTTTCTATTGTATATAATATAATGGATAAATAATTATTTTAAATCGTGCATCAACATTATAATATTGGGTCAGAATAAAAATTAACGAAACATCAGTATTCGGAAAAACAATGGAAAATAATTACAAAACAAAACTGTTGTTCAGACACAATTTTACACAAGATAAAGTATTGGTAACCAATAGTATTATTATTATTATTATTATTATTATTATTTAAATCGTATAATTTATAATAAGATGGTGAAACTAGCGCTGAAGTAGTGTCGGCGAATTCGGATGTGAAAATCGTTGCATACATAAGGATTTTTTTTTTTTTTTTTTTTTTTGGAGAGACAGTTCCTCGGGTTAAACTAGCGCTGAGGTAGTTTCGGTGATTTCGGAAGTGAAAATCGTTGAATTTGATTTTTTGTGGAGATGCAGTTGATCGTATATCCAAGGCATAACAAAGCCTAAACTAACCAAACCTAACCTGTCACAGATTCGTATATGCGGAGTACGAAGGGAACTACCTCAACGCTAGTTTAGTCGTTGATCGTATTTGTCTAGGCATAATAAAAGCTTAAACCAACCAAACCTGACCTGTCACAGATTCGTATATGCAAGGTGTATAAGGGGAATACGAAGGGAACTACCTCAAGGTTAGTTTAGCGAAATAAGTTGCCCATCATATTAGCCAGTTTTGTCTCGTTCGGTTTTAATTGAGTGGAAAATACTTACACATTAATATAAATTGACAGTAAGCTTAATATGAAAATGTGAAGCTCTCAAGGAATACATAAAATATTTATAAAACATATATACAGACTAAAATATGAAAACAAAATGTCAGATTCATGCCGCTAATAACTTTGCAACACATCATCACTTTGAAAAAAATAATAGTGAACAAAATATCACGAAAAAATAATCAAATACCACCGCCCGATTGCTGTTATTGTATCATGCGCATGCGCAAACCCACGACGTAGAGGAGAAAATATGTCACAGACGTTGCAACGGTGACAGCGTACTGAATACGGAGCAGATTTCGATAGCGATATTTTGTCACAGATATTTCGCGCCATCAGTCACAGGTTTATCTGTGACAAAATATCGGTTTGTGAAATATCGGCCATCTCTAATTCAAGGTGGGTTGCAAGAACTCATTAGTTATTCAGTTCAATTTACAGATTCGTTCGCGGCGAACTCGTTCGATAGTGAGATTAGTTCAATAATCTAGTTCATCTAGTTCGTTTGAGAAAAGCTGATGCAGTTAATCATTTAGTTCGCGTGAGATGGAGAGGAAAGCTGACGCAAAGATATAATCAGAAAATCAGTACTTTGAGAAATATATATACTTATGCTGTAACTGTTTGCTCTTAAAGAATAACTGACTTTAGGGAAATATGATGTTACATTACTTACCGTAGGTCAGTGTTTATTTATCACAACATTTCTTTTTTGAGAGAAAGTAACAGCAATGCAGTATCAAAATATTTCAGCGTTGCAAACGTTGATTGTATGATTAAAACTACGGTAAAATGAAAGCTTGAAAGAAAAGAAATATTATTGAACTGTAAACTGTATAATCTAAATCCAGCTCTCAAATTCCTTAATAATAATAATAATAATAATAATAATAATAATAATAATAATAATAATAATAATAATAATAATAAAAGCAGAAAATAAAATAAAAATCTCCTTCAGACATGCACATTTGGGAGACCGCACAAAAAATAACATACAATTGAACAAAATTCTATTGTCAGCAGAGGAACAGATGGAGTGTCTCATCAAAAGCATCTTAAAAGTATGCTCCTTTATCACATCTATCATGCGCCGGGGCGCCATTATCAATAGGGGACAAAGAGAGCGTGTCCCCCAATATTTGGTCTAATTGTTTATTATTATTATAATTATTAATATTAATATTAATTTTTATTATTAATCTGTTTACATGTGTTTAATAACATATGTTGTATTACGCAATCAACAGTACAGATTTAGATAAATAGCGCCCTTAAACTTTATCTAGTCTTAAAGGTTTCAATTTTATTTAGTTTCTAATATCCCCCCACCCTCCCAAAATAATATAGCTAACGGCGCCGATGAGCGAGAATACTCTATATGACAGATATTACATTCGAAAAATAGATCGAATGAAATTTAGGACATGAAAATCCATTCATTGACTTGTGTTCAACATGAAGTTTCGAGTTGCGAATTCGGGACCCCAGTGCAGTGGTAGAGTTCGAACATGCTAATTATAAGTACACAGTATCGATCTAAAAAAATCCGGAAACTATTACAGTTACTTTATTTCAAAGAGAATTTCAAGTAACATTTAAAGGAAAATGTACGTAACTGGTAGCGATCCTGAGTGTAGAAATTAAGAATGTGTGTTGCAATGCTTACATCCTGAATCCTACTATTTACTTCAATAAATTAAATACAAGTAAATAATGTATTTGCGGATGTAATATGGAGAGCATTATGCTCAACGTGAAATAGTGATTTTGTAATGCATTTCCAAGAAACGATAACAGATTCGATATTGTAATAAAATTTTATAAAGGGCCAGTATCGCTTAATGCTTGTCAGACTTAACCTCAAACCATTTCTTAATATTGGCTACGAAGGATACAAACACACCGTAACCAGACTGAACCACTCATGTTCATGTGCTCTTAACCTCAAACAGAATCGGCTGGGTAATGAACTATAATACAGTATTAGTGTCCGCATTTTATAAGTTGTGCAGAATGTTTATGAAACACCGAATTTAGAAATGTTATGGGTCTAAAGAAGTAACATTATTAGCGTGTTGTGAAACACGGCCCAACAATCCTCTCGTTATGGAAACAGCTTCCCACAATGCATTGCTTCTTTATCTAGTTCGCGAACGACTTCCACAAAAATTTCGAACTAGTTCATTTAGTTCACTTCGAACTAGTCGTTCGCGAACTACCCATCACTAGAACGCATTTATTCCTTCATTAGCCGCCAACAGACCAATAAGTTCGAAAGACGCTTTGCAAGAAATATCTTTTAGTATTATTGGTCCGTTAAAGGATTCACTTATAATATTTATTGCTCTGTTAGAGAGCCATCTTACGTACATTTTGTGTATTGCGAGTAGTTTATATAATATTTTGATTCCTTATAATGTGCCCTGTGTCAGATGGAGACATGCGATATTTTGTATATAGGCCTATATACACGATATTCAAATAATACCATATTGCTTATCGATGGCTAAGAAATAATACCTCGTATGTGTACATTTGCAGGTAATAAAAAATATCTCTTTTAGAAATTAAAATATGTGTTTCTCCTTTGTAAGATCTATTAGAGAACAAAATATTAGTACACTGTTCAATTTTGTAAATACAATAATATGTATGTATTTATTCACACTGCAATGGGTATATACCCGGTGGCAGTGGTAACTAATTATACTCAATAATGACAATAATAAACTTATTAATTAAAAATACAATTAATAATAATACTAATAATTAATACTAACAATAATAATTAGAATAATAACAAATGGCTTTTAAGGAACCCGAATAACAGGTATCAAATTAAATGAAACCATTTAAAATAACCGCCATCGGTCCCTTTCCTGTCTTAAACCTTGGATTAAAACCCACGTCTATTATATCATATCTGCACAAGTACCTTTCAAATCCATTTTAATATTATCCTCCCATCTACGTCTCTGCCTCCCTAAAGGTCTTTATATCCTGATTTCCCACTAACACTCTAAAACATTTCACTGTTCAAATTCACTGCCACTATAAACTATAAAGCTTCATGCCCTGCCCATCTCAAACGTCTGATTTCAAGTTCCTAAATGTCAGGTGAAGAATACAAGTCATGATTCAGTTCTGTGTTGTGTAACTTTCTCCATTCTCCTGTAACTTCATCCCGCTTAGCCCCAAATCATTTTCCTAAGCACCTTATTCTCAAACACCCGTTTAACCTATGTTCCTCTCTCAGAGTGAGAGTCCAAGTTTCACAACCAACAAGAAGAACCGGTAATATAACTTTTTATAAATTTTGCTAAATCTTTCAGATTTTTGGACAGCAGACTGGATGATAAGAGCTTCTCAACCGAATAATAACACGCATTTCCCATATTTATTCTGCGTTTAATTTCCTATCCCTAGTGTCATTTATATTTGTTACTGTTGCTCCAAGATATTTGAATTTTTCCACCTCTTCGAAGGATAAATCTCCAATATTTATATTTCCATTTCGTACAATATTCCCGTCATGTGGGCGAGACATAATCATAGGAGCTTTGTCTTTTCATGAATTACATCCAAACCGAGGCGATTTACTTGCTTGATGTAAAATTTCCGTGGAATACTAACCGTTTGTGTATTTTCTCCTAACATATTCATCATCCGCATAACAAGAAGCTGATGTAGCCCGTTCAATTCCAAACCCTGCCTGTTATCCTGAACTTTCCTAATGGCATATTCTAAATGCGAACTTAAAACTAAAGGTGATAATGCATCTCCCTACTTTAGCCCTAGCAGTGAATTGGAAAAGGATCAGATAGAAACTGACCTATACGGACTCTGCTGTATGTTTCACTCAGACACATTTTAATTAATCGAACTAGTTTCTTAGGAATACCAAATTCAATAAGAATATCATATAATACTTCCGATAACCTAGTCATGTGCCTTTTTGAAATCTGGAGGAATAACTGATGTATTACCACGAATACTCCCATTTTTTTCTCCATTATCTGCCGAATACAAAAACTCTGATCAATAGTCGATCTATTACGCCGAAAACCGCACTGATGATCCCCGATACTTTCATCTAACACGGAGTTAATCTCCTCAAAAGAATATTGGACAAAATTTTGTACGACGTCAACAAAAGTGATATTCCTCGAATACTTACCAGCGACTGTTGGTTTTGTCCCCCTTTTTCCAAAATAGGTACAATTATGGACTCCTTCCATTGATCTGGTACAATTTCCTTTTCCCAAATAGCAAGTACAAGTTTATAAATTTCGCTATATAATGCACTTCCACCCTCTTGAGGAACTGCATGGAATTTGATCGATACCTGGAGACTTGTACTTTTCAGATTTTCTATCGCAATTTCGACTTCTGAAAGCGTGGGTTCGGAATATAAATGGCTCAGCAGTTTGTATTTCAATATCGTCCCGATCATTTCTATTTGGCCTATGTACATTTAGTAGTTGCGAAAATAGTTTTTCCATCTGTTTAGGATTGATGGAGGAGTCTGCAAGGAATCACCATTCATCCAATGAGTCACGTTAACACTAGCTGTGATGTGGCGATATCCGTTCTTAAATTCCTTTATACCCTTATATAAATCTCCAATGTTTTTATTCTTACTATTTGTTTCTACCTCATTCAGTTTTTCCTTCAAGTAACCTCTCTTTTTATTCCTAAGTGTACGACTTGCTTCCCGTCTTTCATTGAAATAATTATCTCTCTTCTCCTCAATAATAATAATAACAACAACAGGGAATATCCTAAATTAAATGAAACGATCACTTAAAATAACATTTGAAATAAATCTAATTTGTATCTTAAACCTTCGATCGAACTAAAACCCACGAGTATGATATGTTCATATCTGCACAAGTACCTTTCAACATTACACTCATTTCGCTGTCAACTCACACACTGCACTGGAACAACGACACATTTCACTGATTATATCCTGATTTCACTAACACTTCAAAAACATTTCACTGTTCAAATACTTTGCACTGCCAGTATAAACTATAAAGCTTCACTGACAGGAACACGTCTCACTTACACTACACACTTCACTGACACAACACACTTCACTGACACAACATAATTCTTCACTGAAACTAACAATGTAGTTAAACTAAGTCCAGAGTCATGATTCAAGCTTCTTTTTCTTCCCCTTCCGCGTTTTCCGGCGCTGGGGCAACCCCCAAACAGCCCCGAATCATATTTCAAGTTTCTTTTTCTTCCCTTTGCCGCGTTTACCGCCTCTTGGGCAACCCCCGAACAGCAGAGGCATGCTAAGAAAAACTGCAACAAGAGGCAGGAGTTTCAAGGTTGATGATTTTTATAGCTATATATTTTGCTGATCAATCTTGTTAGGAAGAACACCATCATGAAGCATCTTAGGGACACATACAGTATGCAAGTGTCTATTGAATACTACAGGACCAGTCACAGGGAATAATATAGCCCCGAATACATCCTATAGGCCTAAAGTAGGCGATAACACTAGCTATGATGTGGGCGAGACTCCATGGAATACTGGAGGAGCGACTGCATGGAATATTAGGCACGAATTCATCGAATACAGTAGGCGATAACACTAGCTATGATGTGGGCGAGACTCCATGGAATACTGGAGGAGCGACTGCATGGAATATTAGGCACGAATTCATCGAATACAGTAGGCGATAACACTAGCTATGATGTGGGCGAGACTCCATGGAATACTGGAGGAGCGACTGCATGGAATATTAGGCACGAATTCATCGAATACAGTAGGCGATAACACTAGCTATGATGTGGGCGAGACTCCATGGAATACTGGAGGAGCGACTGCATGGAATATTAGGCACGAATTCATCGAATACAGTAGGCGATAACACTAGCTATGATGTGGGCGAGACTCCATGGAATACTAGAGGAGCGACTGCATGGAATATTAGGCACGAATTCATCCAATACAGTAGGCGATAACACTAGCTATGATGTGGGCGAGACTCCATGGAATACTGGAGGAGCGACTGCATGGAATATTAGGCACGAAATCATCGAATACAGTAGGCGATAACACTAGCTATGATGTGGGCGAGACTCCATGGAATACTGGAGGAGCGACTGCATGGAATATTAGGCACGAATTCATCGAATACAGTAGGCGATAACACTAGCTATGATGTGGGCGAGACTCCATGGAATACTGGAGGAGCGACTGCATGGAATATTAGGCACGAATTCATCCAATACAGTAGGCGATAACACTAGCTATGATGTGGGCGAGACTCCATGGAATACTGGAGGAGCGACTGCATGGAATATTAGGCACGAATTCATCCAATACAGTAGGCGATAAGACTAGCTGTGATGTGGGCGAGACTCCATGGAATACTGGAGGAGCGACTGCATGGAATATTAGGCACGAATTCATCGAATACAGTAGGCGATAACACTAGCTTTGATGTGGGCGGGACTCCATGGAATACTGGAGGAGCGACTGCATGGAATATTAGGCACAAATTTATCCTATACAGTAGGCGATAACACTAGCTATGATGTGGGCGAGACTCCATGGAACAATGGAGGAGCGACTGCATGGAATATTAGGCACGAATTCATCCTATACAGTAGGCGATAACACTAGCTATGATGTGGGCGAGACTCCATGGAACACTGGAGGAGCGACTGCATGGAATATTAGGCACGAATTCATCCAATACAGTAGGCGATAACACTAGCTATGATGTGGGCGAGACTCCATGGAACACTGGAGGAGCGACTGCATGGAATATTAGGCACGAATTCATCCAATACAGTATGCGATAACACTATGATGTGGGCGAGACTCCATGGAACACTGGAGCAGCGACTGCATGGAATATTAGGCACGAATTCATCCAATACAGTAGGCGATAATACTAGCTGTGATGTGGGCGAGACTCCATGGAACACTGGAGAAGCGACTGCATGGAATATTAGGCACGAATTCATCCAATACAGTAGGCGATAACACTAGCTGTGATGTGGGCGAGACTCCATGGAACACTGGAGAAGCGACTGCATGGAATATTAGGCACGAATTCATCCAATACAGTAGGCGATAATACTAGCTGTGATGTGGGCGAGACTCCATGGAACACTGGAGAAGCGACTGCATGGAATATTAGGCACGAATTCATCCAATACAGTAGGCGATAATACTAGCTGTGATGTGGGCGAGACTCCATGGAATACTGGAGGAGCGACTGCATGGAATATTAGGCACGAATTCATCCTATACAGTAGGCGATAACACTAGCTATGATGTGGGCGAGACTCCATGGAATACTGGAGGAGTGACTGCATGGAATATTAGGCACGAATTCATCCAATACAGTAGGCGATAACACTAGCTATGATGTGGGCGAGACTCCATGGAACACTGGAGAAGCGAGTGCATGGAATATTAGGCACGAATAAATGCAGTATTGTAGACGATAACACTGACTACATGAAATAGTTGCCGCCGATATGATATCATATATGATATATTTCGTCAGAACACTTCTTTACATGTAATGTTGTACCTCACATTTTGTATCCGCTGCCACCATTAGCATGTTATTACAATAACACATTATTTACAGTACACGTCTACTCCCAATTACACTTTGTACCTTTTTCGTTGCTTGATAAATCTCTCCTTCAGTTTTCTCCTACATTTCATTTGCTATTCTCTATTTTTTCAATAACCCTAATATATCTAAAATTATATATTTCTTTCAAACCCCCTTTTTCCTCTAACTACTATTCACTAAAATCTCAATTTCAATTTTTCTCTTTAAATTATCATATTGATATTGAATAAGCAGTCGTGGACAGCCGATAGGTGGTGGTCCTCCAGTTCTTTCCAGGATTCTCTGCGTAATAGTGCTAACAACACATCACCGTAAAAAAAAAATTCAGCTTGTTACAAAACCTAGCTGATTGTAAACGCTTTCTTTGAATGGGACTGAAAAAGTCCTTTATCAGGCCATTTTCTATCTGATGCTTTTCTTGAAAAAGTTACTGACGGGCTAAACGCACCAAGATGCACTATCACCTTTACTTTTTCTGTAGCTCTAGAATTATCCCATTAGGAAAATTTTATCTGATAACGACAGACGGTTTGGAAATGGGCTTCATCATTCATTGCAACCATTGTTTTCTACTGCTCTTGGATGAAGTCCTGTGCTAATATTGTTGGGAGAAATCCACAAATTTCGCATCAACCAAAATGGGTGTAAATTCTAAATGCCAGCAAATAAAGCGATTGGGTTCCAAGAGCAGCTAAATGTCCGAAAAGACAAAGTATATCGATTATGTCTTTCTGAAGCAGAATATTGTTGGGGGCCGGAATTCTATAAAATTGCGCCTTTTATCCTTCGAAGATTGTGTGGAAAAATTCAAATATCTTGGAATCTGTAACAAATATAAATGACACTCGGGTCAGAAATTAAAAAACAATCATAATAAATATGCAAATGCGTGTTATTATTCTGCAGTTGAAATGAAGCTTTTGTCATCTAGTCTTCTGTCAAAAAAATCTGAAAGTTAAAAACACTTTATAAAACAGTTATATTTCACTAGGTTGTTCTGTTCTTTTTGTGTCGATTCCAACTTCACTCTCACTTTGAGAATCGATTCTACAGAGATTAAGGATTGTTTGAGAATATTCTTATTAAAATATTTGGGGCTAAAAGGGATGAAGTTACAGGAGAATGGAGAAAAACGTTACATCAACGCAGATGCTGAGGCACGCATTGTATTCTTTACCTGGAACCATAATCAGGAACATAAAATTACCAGACGTTTGAAATGGGCAGGACATCAACTGAACACGTATGGGCGCATTACATCCAAAAATGCATATAGAGTTTGTTTATTTATTTTCCAGGCCAAAGGAAAAATTTTGATTTCCTTTGGGAGGCCGAGAAATAGATCCGGAAGATAATAAAAATGGATTTGAGGGAATCGTGGGATATGATGATAGAGATTCTGGATTTCTTTTGAATGACGATTCTTGCTCAACGGATTCGTTGGGACCAAATGATTCTTACGGGCTTTACATTATGTTCGAATAGAGGGCGGCAATGAACCTACTATTCTTAAAATCCAGTAAGTTTTCTCTATAAATTATCATTTATTGAATTTGTCCTATTTGTTCTTTGACCTTTTCTCCTATCTTTCTCTTATATTCATTTACTGTTCCAACTTTCAAATGTTAGTACTAATTTTATGCTGTCACTTGTTCACTTCTCTTAACCCTTTTTCACTATTTTCACTCATTCCTATTTGCGCTCACTTTCTCTTTCTCATTATTCTGCTTACACCTAATCCTTTGTCACTATTCTCACTTCCTATAAATATTTATATTTTATTCTACACATCTGCTTATACACTTTCTCTCTCTCTCCTATACTTCTCGATCTTTTACAGTTCCACTTTACTTGCACTTTTTGATCACATCCCCACATTTTTTTAAACATATCAAATATCTCTGCTAAATCCTCAACTGTCGCAGGTTCTGACCTTTCTTTACTGTTCGTCTCTGCCTTATTTCTGTCTCTGTCTTTCTTTATATTTATTTCTTCTTCTATTTCTCTTTTATTTCTCCCCCCACATGCTTTTACTTTCGCATACTAGATTTCCACTTACACTCACACCCTTATTTTCACTACTTTGGCGCCAATATATGCAATAGGGTATGCGATTGTATTGTATTTATTAACATTCCATGGTATTCATACATGCTTACAGCTAGAATATGGAACAAGTTAAAAAACTTAATACTATTATAAAGTCTTAATTTATAGTCACAGTCTAGATCAAATATATACAGACGAGATTTACAATATAGTCTACTAGTAGAACACACAGTTTTACTATCGATTTCATGAAGTGTTATTGAATGTCATGAATTCACCTACAGAATAGAAGGCGTGAGAAATTAGGTACTTCTTTAATTTGGCCCTAAATAATTTTATGTTTTGTGTTTCATTTTTTATATCTATAGGGAGGCTATTAAAAATTTTTACTGCCATAAAACGCACTCCTTTTTGATAGCACGATAGACTTGCCGATGGAGTATGAAAGTCATTTTTTTTGACGTGTATTTATGCTATGAACTGTTGAATTAGTTACAAAGTTTTCACGATTACATACGAGGAAGATTATTAATGAAAAGATATACTGACAAACCATGGGCATTATTTGTAGTTTTTTTTAAATAGTCCTACACGATTCCCTAGATTTGGCGCCTACTGTTATTCTAATTACTCTTTTTGTAATAGAAATATATTGTTACTATCTGTGGAATTTCCCAGAATATTATTCCAAAACTCATTGCCGAGTGGAAGTATGCAAAGTATATTCTTTTTAAGGTATTGATATTTACTATCTTTTGCATAGATCTAATAGCAAAACAAGCTGAATTTAGTTTGGGGATAATTTGTTTAATATGATTTCTCCAATTTAACACATTATCGATTTTTAAGCCAAGAAATTTGGTTGTTGTTGTTGTTTCAAATAGGGATCTATTGTTAATTATTGCGCTAGAAATTTGCGACGTTGAATTTGGACAGGATTTAAATTGAATTATGTTAGTTTTGTTACAATTTAATACTAATTTATTGACTGAGAACCAGTCACATATTTTGAAGAGAATTTCCTCTGTTGAAGATTGGAATGTGTTGGAGTTATTGGCTGTAATTACTATACTTGTGTCATCTGCAAATAATATGGGATGACCTACATCTTTTATTAGGGGGGCAAGATCATTTATAAACACTAGAAAAAGTAGGGGACCTAATATGCGATGACACTGGTCCTGTTATACTGGTCTGTGGTCTTGTTATGAATAACACGCTCATGGTGGAAAACATGCTAATTGGGCATTGTGGAAGTGTGATGTGTCATATTAGGAGGGCATCTTTAGAAAAACATGCTGATGAGACATGTGAAAATCAAAAGGCATGATTTTCATTTAGATAAAAAAATTGTACCGTAGTAGAATCGTGCTGGGGAGTAATGTTATGGAAAACAGGCTTATTGGGCATTGTAGGAGAAGTCTAATTTTTCATGTTAGGAGAGAATGCTTCTGATGCCTTCTAAGCAAAACATACTGATGAGACATGTTATGAAAATCATGAGGCAGGAAGTTCAGGGTTATACGATGAAAGAGTAACGGAACGGAAAAAAAATTCTCTCCGGTGCCGGGATTTCAACCCGGGTTTTCAGCTCTACGTGCTGATGCTTTATCCACTAAGCCACACCGGATACAACCCCGGCGTCGGACAGAATCGTCTCAGATTGAGTTCCAACTCTTGGGTTCCCTCTAGTGGCCGCCCTCTGCACTACGTCATAGATGTCTAGGAACGTAGGACCAAAGTCCACACATGTGCTGAGGTGCACTCGTTATGACTGACCAGTTGGCCGGGATCCGACGGAATAAGCGCCGTCTTAAATCACGAAGTGATTTACGTATATCATATATATTATTATTTTTTTATTTTTTTATTATTTTTTTACTTTTTTATTTTAATGTACCAAGTACATATGATATTTCCATGCAATATTCTGCGTCATATCATGAAAGAGTAATGGAACGGAGAAGAATTCTCTCCGGTGCCGGGATTTGAACCCGGGTTTTCAGCTCTACGTGCTGATGCTTTATCCACTAAGCCACACCAGATTCCACCCGGCATCGGACAGAATCGTCTCAGACGAGAGAATTTTTCTCTGTTCCATTACTCTTTCATCATATGACGACGCAGAATATCTGCATGGAAATATCATATGTACTTCGGTACATTAAAATAAAAAAAAAAAATAAAAAAAAATATATATATATATATATATATATATATAAGTTCAGGTTGGTAATACTTTTCTGCTATTATCTTGCTGATGGATCAATGTCAGGAATAACACGCTTTTGAGACATATTGTGGGAAAACATGGCTTATTGGGCATTGTAGAAGTCTAATTTTTCATGTTAGAAAATGGTAAGAAAACGTGCTGATGAGGAAAATTTTGAAAATCAAGAGGCTGAAATTTCAGATCAGGATGATCGCGCATTGTAGAAAATTACTGATTTGTCGTGTTAGGAGATAACATTTTTGACACATGTTAAGAAAAGCATGTTGATGTTGCATGGAGATGGGCATATTTGGATAATTGAGGTGCTGTGGTTTGGCTGTGCTAGCGCTGAGGTAAATCCCTTCGTTGTTCGCTTGTGGACCTTGCATATACGAATCTGTAACATGTTAGGTTTTGTTAGTTTTTGTTTTTGTTATGTCGTGTAAATACAATCACCTCCATATCCACAAGGAAAAATCTCTTACAAATTCAACGATTTTCACTTAATTACCAGAACTACCCGTGCTCTGGTTCTACCACTCTAGATGTAATGTTAACTGTGTTTGTTCGTTCTTACTTTAACAGCTTGTGTGTTCTTTCTGTTGTAGAATTGTAACGGGCCTTGTGTGGAAGATTGTAAATAATTGTGCCGTTAATGTCACAGAAGACAGACTCCCCTGTTGAAGTAATTCATGAACTACTGTGAGGCAATGGAAACAAGTTACAGCTGGAAGAGTTCTGACGTATGTTCACTAATAACACTGGGTAACAAATTTTGAGCAACTTTTTGTTTCTTCTGATTTTTTGGTTTCATATCAATAAGTCACACATGCTGAGTTCAGAAATATCAGTATTTTCAATGTAGCATCAATAGTTCTTTGGGAAATTAACAGTATATGTTTAAGTAATATGCATATTTATTAGGCCTACCAGAAAGAATGACTATATAATATAATATTTACGATGGACAATACATATTTATACAATGACAGTCTTGAATTGAGTATGTTAGAAATGCAGATGTGATCGTGCTTTCCTTTTGTGTTGCTGATTACTGTCCCTGACCAAACCCCACACATAGTCTCCAATCATGGCTGTATCCCGTAATATTGTGCGAAAGTTTGATGCCGCTTCCTATATTTTGTGATCCTGCTTCCGTCAAGCAAATTCCATACTTGTAGACCGGATGCTAGGAGCTCTGCTTTCGATTTTGGTAATTCAAGATCACGTACAAGATCATTTAGTTCCTTCTGATTTCGAAAATAATGATTCTGGCTGGAACGGTCACTGTCACTAAAGTCTGAGTCACTTCCGGGGACGGGTATATGGCGATACAAATTCGTTTGAGTCAATGGCTGGTGGTTCAAAAACTGGTAAATCTTGACCATGCGGGATAGGAGCAAGAGAAGATGAGATATCCGGATTCTGCAATCTCCCTCGTTGTTTTAAATTTTTCAAAGATGACATATCGACCATGCAAAAGTAGCAATTGTCATGGTGGTTGGTTGTTTCCTTCCAAACTCTGGTAACAGCGAAAGGCATACATTTCCGAGATCCTCGTAGTCATCCTTCTAAAGTTGTATTACAGGAACCACAACACACGTTGTGCCAATGAAATGTCTTGGTCTCGTATTGGTACTTCAAAGTAAGCGTTGTGAGCTGTATAATATTTGGTGCCAGGTCTTATGTTATGCTTCTTCTGGTTTGTACTGATGTAATATCCACAAACGTAACAGAAAGAGTCCGGTGAATTCCTGCAATCACCTCTAGAAGTCATGCTTCAACGTAGAACAAACACAATTAAGAATATCGATATATTTCTAGAACCGTTATCATTTCAGAAAAAGTGTTACAGATTTTAAATCAGCGCAAAAAATTGAATCAGAAACAATTAAAATATCGAGAGAAACATTTTCGTTGTTACCCAGTGTAATTTATAACTGATGATTCAAGTCAGGTCTTTCAGTGCAAACCCTGCATTCTTCAATCTTTCCTATTTTCTGTCTTCCCCTTTGCCTCCGCATTTGATCCATACATCTTAATGTCTTCTATCATTTGATATCTTCTTCTGTCCGAACTCTACTCCCGTTCACCATTCCTTCCAGTGCATCCTTCAGTAGGCAGTTTCTTCTCAGCCAATAACCCAACCAATTACTTTTCCTGATCAGTTTCAGTATCATTCTTTCCAAGACATCTTCGTTTCTTATTATCTAGGCATTTCACATGCTCCATTCTTTTAAAAATTCGAATTTAAGTTATCCTCTTTCCTAACAGCCATTCCTAATGATATAATTAGGATCAATTGTAACAGCATGGCAATATACGACACATAAGATTTTATTAAATTTTATCATTATTTATTATTAATTTTATTAATCATCTTTATTGATTTTATAAATTGTCTTTTAAATATATTGATATTACATCACCATTCTACTCATAACTAATAAAATTTCAACTATTACATCTTTTCCACCAATATTAATTATTGCTGACATTCATATTTTGTTAATAATTTAATGCAAGATATAATATAATATCCTTGTCATTTTAATCATTTCATATGTGTTTTGTAACATGAGTTATATGTATCTGTAATCATATCGACCTTCCAAATTTATATCTCCTGAAATCTTTCTACATAAATCTTTTTACTTATAAGACATACTACATAAAACTCATGAAAATCTATTTGTCATGAATATTACAATGTACATTTCTAATTTGTTCAAGGTTTAGATTACGTTTTTCTTAACAACATCTGATGATGCCGAAAAGGCGAAAACGTTAATATTTTCTATATGTTGTAGCAAATAAACATTTGCAAAATAGATAAATCTTATAGATTGAACTTAAAAATTTTCATTATATTATATTAGATATATCTGAAGACAAAATGAATTGTAAAACATTCCTAATGAGCTTGTTTGATAATAGATGTCTGATGGCGATGGATTTGAAGATGGATCCATTGGCTTTGCAGTTAATTGATGACGCAGATACAAAGGACCGAAGCCATTTTAGGTAAATGGACAAAATTAACATTATTTATGTTTTTGTCGATATTATGCTTCATTTCATTTTATTCTTGTGTTTAAATTACATGTTTGAGGTCAGATGCAACAGTGTTGGCATGAGTAGAATAGTCTTAAATCACAAAAGATTTGATACAGTTATATAAACATATATTTTTGATGATGGAATAAAATGATATTTCCATGCAGATATTCTGCGTCATCACGTGTTTCATATGATGAGGAATGCTCCTCCATCTTCAGTGGTCAGTACCACGACGCTGGTACTCTTCCTCCTCTGATGTTACGCGGTGGAACATCTGTACCATTGCGTCGTGGTACTACCACCGAAACATGTATGGTTTTTAACCTCTATTTTATTAATTTTATTCCATCATTAAAAAGTTATTTAACTGTTTTTGTCAAATTACTTTATTTAATAACTTTATTCTTGTGTGTTATGAATAACTTAGCTGGAATGACATGTGAGCACAGATCTCTCCGTGGACTAGCCTATATATTGCTGTTCTTCATTTAGATTGGATTCCCATTCATTGTTTGTATAACAGTTCCAGTTTTGATAATACCTCTAATGTGCAGATGGAGCAACAGTAACAAATATAAATGACACTCGAGAGGAAATTAAACTCAGAATAAAAATATGGGAAATGCGTGTTATTATTCGGTTGAGAAGCTTTTGTCATCCAGTCTGCCCTCAAAAAACTGTTCTGTATGGCTGTGAAACTTGGACTCTTACTTTAAAGAGAGGAATGGAGGTTAAAAGTGTTCGAGAATAAGGTGCTTAGAAAAACATTTGGAGCTAAGAGAAATGAAGTTACAATAAAATAGAGAAAATTGCACAATGAAGAACAGCACGCATTGTATTCTTCACCTGACATAATTAGGAACATTAAATCCAGACGTTTGAGATGGGCAGGGCATGTAGCACGTATGATCGAATCCAGAAATGCGTATAGAGTGTTAGTTATAAGACCTTTGGGGAGTCCGAGACGTAGATGGGAGGACCAGCGAATAGGGATTATAAAGAATGGATTTGAGGCGTCGGTACCTTGATGTAGAGAATGGATTTCAATGACTTCAAGCCAGCTATAGCAAAGTTCTGCTTTCTCCCAAGAGTATTAAACATCACACCAGCTAGCTCTTAAAGTGGAAAAATATAACACATATAATTAATACATTTAGGTACTGTGTTCAAATAAAATAAAGATTCATAAAATAATAAATGGTCATTAAGGCAATGTCTAGACTCTAGAGTTCCTTTATAATGAAGATGAGACGTTGAGTGCCAACAAAAATTAAAATATGTAATGATTTGAAGCTGAGGTGAAAATGGAAAAACAAAACTCTTATGAGGTAAAACCATATACATATTATATGTATACAAATATTAAAAAAGATACTTAATTTTATAATGTTTATATTATTTTATAATATAAACTAATTATTTGAAAATAAATAAAAAATAATTATACAACTAGTTTGCGAACTGAAAATAAGGAAACTGTTACATTTAAAACTATTTGAAGCAAAACGTTACTGGATTATGCAATATATTATGTTTGAACATTATTCTCAAACACCTCTCATTATTATCTTATCGCATGCTCATTACACTAACCTCTAGTGCTTGAAAGTGGAACTAAACGCTGGCGCACAGAGACACAAAACACAGGAAAATTCGCTCAGTGCCCATTCTTTATAATCCCTATTCGCTGGGAGGACAATATTAAAATGGATTTGAGGGAGGTGGGATATGATGGTAGATAATGCATTAATCTTGCTCAGGATATACCCAAAGTCCTCTGTGTAAGGTCTTAAAATATTCACTATTAAAGACCTGGAAGATCGCTCTCCAGACTGGGGCCATTTTACTTGTGTCTGTGTTTATCTGAATACATTTTTTAAATCCTGAACTTTGCTGAAGGCAGAGTGTCAGCAACTGTCAGGGAATTGTATAGAATATTCTAATGGTGAAATAAAGCTGATGCCAGTTTTAATGTACTCTGAAATGTGAAACTAAGGTGAGTGTATTGATTGTGCCTGTGTGGTCCATCTACGTAGAATCTTGATTTGTTACGGAAATTCTTCCTGTGGAATTGCTGTTTTTTATAAGATATTCTTGGTGCAACCACTGCGTTGGTCTAGTGCAGACGTCTCCAAAAGCGTACTCGCGAGTAAGCCCCTGAACGGAACCGAAGCCAGTACGTAATGAGCTCGCTCCACCTCGCCCATCCCACCTGTACTGTACTTGTTTGTGCAGTTAAACGAAAGCAGTGGCGGACTAATATTATCATTGTTACTAGACAAACGTTCAACGAAAAGACAAAGTTTCTAATCATGGACGTAACATTCAAGGATGAATAGGAAGACGAATTTTTTTGTGTTAGTGGGAGAATGTCCAATGCTTAATTTATTCTAAAATTCTTAAGGTGTGTGTTAAAATTCAACATGCGACGACAATACTCGACTCTTCACAAAGAATATCATACAATTACAGGCATGTTGGACGTGTGAAAATAATTTATTTTGGGGCTATCTGTATAACTGTTGGTTATAGATAATAATCAGTACATTACAATACATTTATACTCAGTTCCACATGACAAACATATACTTTTTCGTTTAATTCTAGGTGAAATGTTGAGCCTACAAATATTTTGATAAATATAAAATGAGAAAATACAAACACAAATCATACACGTGTCCTCAGTCTTAAACAATAATTAGCTTCTTGAGCTATTTCTAAGCTGGGAATATTGGAAAATCAATGAAGCCCTTTACAGAAGCATCATTTGTAAAATCGTGCCATACAGGGCGTTACTAAAATACTGTGTCCAGAACAAAGTCAAAGTTTAAGAAAATTAAATTGTTTCCAATTACAGTTCGGGAAGGAATTTGAAGATTGTAAATGTAATTGAATCTGAAGTCAAACCACAATTAACCAGTTTGTAACTCACTTGCAATGGACAAAGCACAGATAGAAATGACAAAGCTCACCTAGCCATTTTCATCCGAGGAGTTAATGAACATTTCACTGTGTCTGAATGTCTTCTAGATGTAATTACAAAATACAACTGGAGAAGATCTTTTCCAGGCACTGAAAGGTACCATAGAACAGAAGAGGTTGAATTTACAATGGCTTGTGTCAATAGCAACAGACGGGGCTCCAGCTTCATAGTATGTCAAAATAATATACAAACGTATGATATTTCTTATTCTTTTGATGTTATTATTTTTAAACATAAGCAGACCGTTGCCGCGATCTTCCACTGATCGCTCCCATCTGTTGAAAAGTCTCTCCCCTTCTCTAGCCTTACAGCACACTGTGTTCGGCATGGCAGCATCGAATCTTTAAATGAAATACGCTTTTTGGAGACTTCTGGTCTAGTGGTTGGAGTGTTGGCCTTACAATCTAGGGACCCGAATTTGATTTACAACTTGTGATGAGACAGCAAGTTACGCACGAGTCATTTGCTATCAGCATTGATTGCCAGTCGGCAACACAGTAACAGCACCAAAACTCTTTTCAGGCAGAATCGTGAGACGTGGACACAGTGAAGAAGGAGCAGAGCATGGAGGTGACAGCAGAGGACGATGGGTGGTGAGTACAGGAAGTCAGTCTACTTTTCATCTTTGGTTTACTGGCTCATGTAATACATAATGTTGCAATATAACAATGTCTTTGTAGAAAGTAGTAACGGAAGCAGAAGGGAGTGAAGTGATTTGACGTACAAGCTGTCATGCAGAATCCCATCGTTTTGAAGAATTTCTGTGTTTATAATCTGCTGTTTCTTACGTTTGAATGCTACTCATTGTTTGTATCAAAAGCTTAATGTAGTCTATAAATTGAAGTGATCGCTCATTCTCTATGCTTTAGTGGAAAGTGGACCTTCTTTCTTAAATGTGAAACTGTCTTCATTCGTTCGTGTCACACTCTATTGGGGGATTGGAATAATTTGGATATGTTACACTTTATTAAATAAAACTTTACGTAATCTTCAAACATATACCAATTTAATATTTATGCTCTATTTCACAATTGCCTGTGCTGCAGTGTTAAAATTAGTGTTGATCCCATTGATGCTGCCTGATAAAAAAAAAACTTTCTTGTTTATCAGTCTGTAAAACTACCCTTCACATTCAAAGCAATAATCCTGGGAAACCAGCTGACAAACAAAATTCTCATGGGGGCAGATAAATGGTTAAATTTTTTCCTTCTACCATATTAATAATGCTTACACAAATTTCTGCCACTCGACCTTATAGACAAAAACGTCCAGAAATTGATTTTCCCTGGGACCATTTACAGAGAGAAAGCACAATTTCATGGAATGATTTATTGGAACAGACGGATTTGCTGGATTTTAGGGGTGATTATTAGGGAACATGCGGCGATGCTACGGTTAAAACGGCGGGCCTCTGGGTCGCTTCGTTCCCCTTGTGTAGAAAAAAGTCTGTTTTGGAAAGTCAAAATTACCATTTTTTTTTAATTTGCCGGCCTCTCCCTTCCAAACGCTTGGGGATAGAAACGTGTCATTTATACTGAAGATAGAGTTCGACGAGCTGTATTCAACGCACTCATCGGCTTTGTTATAACGTCAAGCACTGCGGAGTAATGGCGACAAGAATGTCGCCGCGATGGGGGTTTGAACCCCTACCCTTTTTTTCTCGAAAATCATAAAGTGTTCGCGATTGTCATCTTAATGCTATCGTGTAAGAAGTAAGTCAAGGGGGAATACAGGGCCGCACCCCGTTCCTCGCTATGGCCATTATCTCCGGAATTATAGACTCAAATATTTTAGGTACCCATAAACTAAGGCTAGAAAAAAGTGCGACGGATTTGCTGGATTTTAGCGGTGATTATTAGGTAAGATGCGGGGATGCTGCAGTTAAAACGGCGGGCCTCTGAGCCGCTTCGTTCACCTTGTGTAGAAAAAAGTCTGTTTTCGAAGGTCAAAATGACCATTTTTTTCAATTTTGCCGGCCTCTCCCTTCCAAACGCTTGGGGATGGAAAGTTGTCCTATATACTGAAGATAGAGTTCGACGAGCTGTATTCAACGCACTCATCGGCTTTGTTATAACGTCACGTACAGTATAGTAATGGCGACAAGAATGTCGCCGCGATAGGGGTTTGAACCCCTACCCTTTTTTTCTCGAAAATCAGAAAGTGTTCGCGATTGCCATTTTGATGCTATCGTGTAAGAAGTAAGTCAAGGTGGAATACAGGGCCGCATCCCGTTACTCGCTATGGCCATTATTTCCGGAATTAGAGACTCAAATATTTCAGGTACCCAAAATTTAAGGCTAGAAAAAAGTGTGACGGATTTGCTGGATTTTAGCGGTGATTATTAGGGAACATGCGGGGATGCTGCAGTTAAAAGGGCGGGCCTCTGAGCCGCTTCGTTCTCCTTGTGTAGAAAAAAGTCTGTTTTGGAAGGTCAAAATGACCATTTTTTTAATTTTGCCGGCCTCTCCCTTCCAAATGCTTGGGGTTAGAAAGTTTTCCTTTATACTGAAAATATAGTTCGACGAGCTGTATTCAACGCACTCATCGGCTTTGTTATAACGTCACGTACTCCGGAGTAATGGCGACAAGAATGTCGAAAATCAGAAAGTGTTCGCGATTGCCATTTTGATGCTATCGTGTAAGAAGTAAGTCAAGGTGGAATACAGGGCCGCATCCCGTTCCTCGCTATGGCCATTATTTCCGGAATTAGAGACTCAAATATTTTAGGTACCCAAAGATTAAGGCTAGAAAAAATGCGACAGATTTGCTGGATTTTAGCGGTGATTATTAGGGAACATGCGGGAATGCTGCAGTTAAAAGGGCGGGCCTCTGAGCCGCTTCGTTCTCCTTGTGTAGAAAAAAGTCTGTTTTGGAAGGTCAAAATGACCATTTTTTTTAACTTTGCCGACCTCTCCCTTCCAAACGCTTGGGGATAGAAAGTTTAAGGAGGTCGAATAGGTCAAATAGAGATCAGATAGGTCAAATAGAGGGCATATAAGTCAAATAGAGGTTAAATAGTTCAAATAGAAGTCAAATAGATTTAAAATAGGTCAAATAGAGGTCAAATGGGTTAAATAGATTCAGAAGGGTGAAATAGAGTTTGAATAGATCAAATAGAGATCAAATAGGTCAAATAGATGGCAAATAGGCCAAATAGAGGTCAAATAGAAGTCTCTTAGGTCAAATGGAGTTCACATAGGTCAAATAAGTCGAATAGAGGTCATTTGGTTGAAATAGAGCTCAAATGGGTGAAATAGACGTCAAATGGTTGAAATAGAGGTCAAATAGATGTCATGTAGGTAAAATAGTGGTGAAATAGTTCAAATAGAGTTCAAATAGGTGAAATAGAAGTCAAATAGAAGTCAAATGGGTGAAATAGAAGTCAAATGGTTGAAATAGAGGTCTAATGGGTCAGATGTTAAATGATTCAAATAGAGTTCAAATGGTTCAAATAGAGGTCCTATGGGTCAAATAGAGGTCAAATGGGTCAAATAGATGTCAACTGGGTCAAGGAGAGGTCAAGAAGTTCAAATAGAGATCAAATATATTTCAAATAGTTTAAATAGAGGTCAAATAGTTCAAATAGTGGTCATAGTGTTCAAAGAGAGGTCAAATAGTTCAAATAGAGGTCAAACAATTCAAATGGATGTCAAATATGTCAAATAGAGTTCAAATAGGTCAAATACAAGTCAGATTGGCATATAGGAAAATAGGAAAATAAATAGATAAATATATAAGTTTTTTTAAGAAATATTTGAATTTTTTTCAAATTAAAAAAAAATTAAATATTTTTTGTAAATTTTTTCTGTAAATTTTTTTAATTCTTTCCATTTTTTATATCTTTTTAAATTTTTAAATTTAATTTTAAAAATTCTATTTTAAATGTATTGAAATTGTTCCCTTTCATTTTTTTTAATTTTTTTGAAATTTCTATTAAATTTTCTTTAAATTTTTTTAAATAGTTTTTTTGAAAAAATATTTTTAAATTTTTTTTTAACTTTTTTTTAAATACTTTTTTCAATTTTTTAAAATTTTTTTTTTCATATTTGTTCTTTAAATTTTTTTTAGATTCTTGTTGATTTTTTTTGTGAAAATGATTTTTTGAAACTTTTTCGTTGAAATTTTATCTTTAAATGGTTTGAACATGTTTTTTAGAAATTTTATTCAAAAAAATATTTTAAAAAATTTTTTTAAAAATTTTTAACACTTTTTCAAAGTATTTTTTCAGTTTTTTTTTTTTTTGAAAATTATTTTTGTAAGAAAATTTTTTTGAAAAATTTTTTTCAATTCTTTTTTACGTTTTTCAATTATATATTTATTTATTTATTTATTTATTTATATATTTTCCTATTTTCCTATATACTAGTTTGACCTCTATTTGACCTATTTGAACTCTATTTCACCAATTTGACCTCTATTAGATCCATTTGAGCTCTATTTGATCTATTTGACCATTTTTTTTTAATTTGCCCGCCTCTCCCGTCCAAACGCGCGGGGATAGAGAATTGTCCTTCATACTGAAGATGGAGTTCGACGAGCTGTATTCAACGCACTCATCGGCTTTGTTCTAATTGCACGTACTGTGGACTTACGGTGGCGAGAATGTGGGCGAAATAGTGGTTTTAAATGAAAATCGTTGGTAATTTTTTTAAAAAGAATCACATTGCCAGCGGCATCGATGAAGCAAGTTTAGAACTTCGTTCTTGTTTCCGGCGTGCTCCCCTGTCCTCCCCCGCTCACAGTGTCTACCCTGATTTTATTATTATGACTTTGCTGTGGGTAGGAATCGACTCTGCCGAAGTTGTGCACTGACGCTTCTGGATAACGCTTTAGACCAGTCGGCTGTCCAGACGATTTGGACATAAAAGGGAAAATGAAGCTACTTATGTTCAATAGGGACTAGCAGACGTTATCGCTGTGTGTTAATTTCAGGGAAATACGTACTACGTGAGTCAAGCCATATTCATGAGAGTTGTGTGTTCATCTAATTGCGTGAGTGTCTAATGAACGTTTAATTATCATGTCGATTTCTTTGTAATGTAGCTGGTACTGATAAATAAATAAATAAATAAATAAATAAATAAATAAATAAATAAGTGAATAGGTCAATAGGTGAATAGGTGATATGGTCAATAGGTGAATAGGTGATCAGGTGAATAGATCAATAGGAGAATAGGTCAATAGGTGAATAGGTGAAAAGGTCAGTTGGTGAATAGATCAATAGGAGAATAGGTTAATATTTCAATAGGTTAATACGAGAATAGTTGAATAGGTCAAATAAAGGTCAAATAGGTCAAAGAGATTTCAAAAAGATCATATAGAGAACAAGTAGGTGAAATAGAGGTCAAATAGTTTAGAGGTCAAATAGAGGTCAAAGGGGTCAAATAGGTCTAATATACGTCAAATAGTTCAAATAGGTCAAATAGAGGTGAAATAGGTGAAATAGAAGTCAAATAGATCAAGGAGGTCAAATAGAGGGCAAATAGGTTAAATGGAGGGCAAATATCTCAAATTGTGCTCAAATGGGTTAAATATAGGTCAAGTAGATAAAATAGGTCAAATAGAGGTCACTTACATCAAATAGAAATCAAATAGGTGAAATATAGTTCAAATAGAGGTCAAATAGATCAAATAGAGGTCAATAACGTCAAATAGAGGTCAAAGGGTCTCAAATAGAGGTCAAATAAGTCAAACAGGTCAAATAGAGGGCAAATAGGTCAAATGGAAATCAAATAGATCAAACAGGTCAAATGGAGATCAAGTAGGTCAAATAGATGTCAAATAGGTCAAATAGAGGTGAAATAGGACAAATAGAGGTCAAATAGTTCAAATAGAGGTCAAACGGATTCAAATAGAGGTCAAACAGGTCAATTAGAGGGCAAATAGGTCAAATAGAGGGCAAATATGTCAAATAGAGGTCAAAGAGGTCAAATAGAGGTCAAATGGGTGAAATAGAGGTCAAATGGCCCAAATAGAGGTCAAATGGGACAAGTAGAGGTCAAATAGGTAAAATAAAGGTCAAAGATTCAAATAGAGGTAAAATAGGTCAGATAGGTCAAATAGAGTTCAGATAGTTCAAATTGGTCAAATACAATGCAAAATGTCAAATAAAGGTAAGATAGGTCAAATAGTGGTGAGATAGGTCAAATAGGTCGAACAGAAGGCAAATAGGTCAAATAGATGTCAGATAGGTCACATAGGGGTCATATAGTTCAAACAGAGGTCAAATGGGTGAAATAGAGGTCAAATCGGTCAAATAGAAGTCAAATTGGTCAAATAGAGCACAAATGGGTCAAATAGAGGTCAAATGGGTCAAATAGATGTCAAATGGGTGAAATAGATGTCAAATGGAGCAAAGAGAGTTCAAAAAGTTCAAATAGAGGTCAAATAGGTCAAATAGAGGTCATATAGGTCAAATATAGGTCAAATAGGTTAAATAGAGGTCGAATAGAGATCAGTTACGTCACATAGACGTCAGATATTTCAAATAGGTCAAATAGAGGGCAAATGGGTGAAATAGACCTCAAATGGGTGAAATAGAGGTCAAATGCGTGAAATAGAGGTCAAATAGGTTAAATAGATTTCAAATGGGTCAAATAGAGATCAAATGAGTCAAATAGAGGTCAAATTAGTCAATTAGATTTCAAATGGGTCAAAGAGAAGTCAAAAAGTTCAAATAGAGGTCAAATAGGTCAAATGGAGTTCAGATAGTTCAAATAGATATGTAAAAGTTCAAATAGAAATCTAATAGGTCAAATAGAGTTCAGATAAGTCAAATAGAGATCAGGTAGGTGAAATAGAGGTCAAGTAGGTCAAATTGAGGTCAGTTAGGTCAAATAGAGATCAAATAGGTCAAACAGAGGTCAAATAGGTCAAATAGAGGACATATAGGGGAAATAGAGTTCAAATAGTTCAAATAGAGGTCAAATAGAGGTCAAATAGGTCAAATGGATGTGAAATATGTCAAATAACTGTCAAATTGGTGTATAGGAAAATAGGAAAATAAATAGATAAGTAAATAAATAAATAAATAATTTTTTTAAAAAGAAATATTTGATATTTTTCTCAAATTAAAAAAAAAATTTTGTACTATTTTTTTTTTTTATTTTTTCTGTATATATTTTTTATAATCCTTTCCATTTTTTATCTTTGTTTTTAAATTTTTTAACTCACTTTTAAATTTTTATTTTTAATGTTTGAAATTGTTCCCTTTCATTTTTTTTTTTATTTTTTCAAAATTTTTAATTTTTGAAAATTTTTCAAGATATTTTTTTATTTTTTTTTTTCAAAATTTTTTTTCTATTCTTTTTTATTTTTTTTCGATTTTTTTAATGTTTTTTAAATCTTTTTTTGAACTTTTTTTTCCAAAATATTTTTTTGAAAGTTTCTTTGAAAATTTTTTTTCAAAAATTTTTTAATTTTTAATTTTTTGCCTTTTTTTTTTCATATTTGTTCTCTAATTTTTTTTAATTTTTTTCAGATTCGTTTAGAAATTTTTTTAAATAAAAAAATGTTTTTAAGATTCTTTTTTAATTTTTCTGAAAATGATTCTTTTGAAAATGTTTCTTTGAAATTTTGTGTTAAAATTTTTTGAACATTTTTTTTAGAAAATCTTAAACTTTTTCAAAGTATTTTTTTTCAATACTTTTTTTGAAAAAATTTTTTTCATTTTTTTTTTTCAATTTTTTTTACGTTTTTCAATTATTTATTTATTTATTTACTTATTTATTTATTTTTCTATTTTCCTATATACCAATTTGACCTCTGAACTATTTGAACTCTGTTTGACCTATTTGACCTGTATATGACCCAGTTGATCTCTATTTGATCTATCTGACCATATTTTGAAATTTTGCTGGCCTCTCCCTTCCAAACGCGCGGGGATAGTGAGTTGTCCTTTATACTGAAGATATAGTTCGACGAGCTATATTCATGGGAATTGTGTTTTCACCTAATTGCGTGAGTGTCTAATGAACGTTTATTTATAATGTGGATTACTTTGTAATGTAGCAGATACTGATAAATAAATAAATAGGTCAATAGGTGAAAAGGTGAATAGCTCAATAGGAGAATAGGTTAATGGGTGATAAGTTCAATAGGTCAATAGGTGAATAGGTGAATAAATCAATAGAATAGGTTAATAGGTGAATAGGTAAATAGGTAAATAGGTGAATACGTGATAAGGTCAATAGGTGAATAGATCAACAGGAGAATAGGTTAATAGGTGAATAGGTCAATAGGTGAATAGGTGATAAGGTCAATAGGTTAATACGTGAATAGATCATTAGGAAAATAGGTTAATAGGTGAATAGCTCAATAGGTGATAAGGTCAATAGGTGAATAGATCAACAGGAGAATAGGTTAATAGGTGATAGGTCAATAGGTCAATAGATGAATAGATCAATAGAATAGGTTAATAGGTGAATAGGTCAATGGTCAGTAGGTGAATAGATCAACAGGAGAATAGGTTAATAAGTGAATAGGTCAATAGATCAATAGGAGAATAGGTTAATAGGTCAATAGGTGATAAGGTCAATAGGTCAATAGGTGAATAGATCAACAGGAGAATATGTTAATAGGTCAATAGGTGAATAGGTCAATAGGTGATTAGGTCAATAGGTGAATAGATCAACAGGAGAATAGGTTAATAGGTGAATAGTCAATAGCTGAATAGGTGAATAGATCAATAGGAGAATAGGTCAATAGGTCAATAGGTCAATAGATCAACAGGAGAATAGGTTAATAGGTGAATAGGTCAATAGGTCAATAGGTGAATAGGTCAATAGGTGATAAGGTCAATAGGTGAATAGGTCATTAGGTCAATAGATCAACAGGAGAATAGGTTAATAGGTGAATAGGTTAATAGTTCAATAGGTTAATAGGTGAATAGGTCAAATAAAGGTCAAATATTTGAAATGAAGGTCAAATAGGTCAAATAGAGATGAAGTAGGTGAAATAGAGGTCAAATATGTAAATTATAGGTAAAATAGTTCAAATAGAGGTCAAATAGTTCAAATAGTACAAATAGGTTAAACAGAGGTCAAATAGGTGAAATAGAGGGCAAATAGGTCAAATTGAGGTCAGAGAGGACAAATATAGGTCAAATAGAGGTCAAATAGTTCAAATAGGTCAAATAGAGGTCACGTAGGTCAAATAGGTCAAATAGAGGTCAAAGGGGTCAAATAGAGGTCAAATAAGTCAAATAGGTCGAACAGGTGAAGTAGAGTGCAAATAGGTCAAATAGAGGGCAAATATGTCAAATGGAGGTCAAATAGAGGTCAAATAGCTGAAATAGAGCTGAAATAGGAGAAATAGAGATCAAATAGGTGAAATAGAAGTCAAATAAATAAAGTAGAGGTCAAATATGTCAAATAGAGGTCAAATATGTCAAATAGAGGTCAAATAGGTCAAATAGAGGACACGTAGTTCAAATATGTCAAATAGAGGTCAAATAAATCAATTGTAGGTCCAATAGAAGTCAAATAGAGGTCACATAGTTCAAATCGAGGTCAAATAGAGTTCAAATAGTTCAAATAGTACAAATAGGTTAAACAGAGGTCAAATAGGTGAAATAGAGGGCAAATAGGTCAAATTGAGGTCAGAGAGGACAAATATAGGTCAAATAGAGGTCAAATAGTTCAAATAGGTCAAATAGAGTCATTTAGGTCAAATAGGTCAAATAGAGGTCAAAGGGGTCAAATAGAGGTCAAATAAGTCAAATAGGTCGAACAGGTGAAGTAGAGTGCAAATAGGTCAAATAGAGGGCAATTATGTCAAATGGAGGTCAAATAGAGGTCAAATAGCTGAAATAGAGCTGAAATAGGAGAAATAGAGATCAAATAGGTGAAATAGAAGTCAAATAAATAAAGTAGAGGTCAAATATGTCAAATAGAGGTCAAATATGTCAAATAGAGGTCAAATAGGTCAAATAGAGGACACGTAGTTCAAATATGTCAAATAGAGGTCAAATAAATCAATTGGAGGTCCAATAGAAGTCAAATAGAGGTCACATAGTTCAAATCGAGGTCAAATAGAGTTCAAATAGGTCAAATAGAGGTCAATTAGGTCAAATATAGCTCAAATGGATAAAATAGAGTTTCTTTTTCTTGCCTTTGTCGCGTTTTCCGACTCTGGGGCAACCCCCGATCACCCCCTTATCATGTGTCAAGTTTCTTTTTCTTCTCTTTGTCGCGTTTTCCGACTCTGGGGCAACCCCCGATCACCCCCGAATCATGTTTCATGTTTCTTTTTCTTCCCTTTGTCGTGTTTTCCGACTCTGGGGCAACCCCCTATCAGCCCCGAATCATGTTTCAAGTTTTTCATTGGCTTGTATTGTGGTAGTCACCGATTTTGGCAGATGACCTCAATGACATTTCCAGTGGGCGAGCCAATGTTTTGTGAGAACTGCGAGAATGAATTGCGATAAGACTGTCTGTCGTTTATATGTTCACACTCGCCTCTTGTATCGTCATTATTAGACTGATTAATAAACACACCACAGTACAGTCCGATTCATGGGAGTGCCGTAAATGACTTTCCTTCGCCTCCTGCATTTTATAAATTAAGAGGAAAAAAGCATTGCATAACCAGAACCAAGAAATTATTGCAAATGTTCATTACTTCATGAAGCGATAGACGAAAAATAGATATGAGTTGTGTCGAATTGTCTTCATTTATAACAAACTTTCATTAAGTACGAGAATGAGTTGAGGAAGCGACACGTTGGGTAAATAACCGAAAGAATAGGTATGCTGAAATGAGAAAATACGTATTTCGATAATCTACGAGATTCGATCCGATACTGTGGATTGAATCTCGGCGTAGCTCAGTGGTTAGAGATCCTAGTGCGTGTAACTGGGAGTCAGGAGTTCGATACCCGGCCCCGGAGCGAATTTTTCTCAATTAATAACCTTTGGGAATTCCATAAACCAAACAAGAAACCTTTTTTTTTTTTTAATGAACTTTCCTCAAAAGTATGGTGAACAATTTGTTTAAATATCTCTAATACTTTACGAGTTATGACCTAAGACGTGAGACTATGTAAATTGACTTAGCCATTTAAATCTGGACAGACCTTCTCATCTTCATGCTTTTGTCGCTCATTTCCGTATAACTTAAATTTTTCAAATCCGTTTCCCTCATAACTTCGACATTTTTCAAGATAATACATTTATGACGTTTTACATGCAAGTGCATGTGTTACTAGAGAACAAGCCTTGTCTTTGGTATTGTTATACTATTTTAAGTTATTTTTAATTAATATTTTTTACGTAAAGCAATAAAGTTTGCAATTACTCGTGGCAAAAGAAAAATATTTCTTATTTATATATTTATCTGGTAAGAGCAGAATTTCCTAACAGACATTGTGAAGAAAACAGAGAAGAAAGCATTTAAAAATATTCAAAATCGAAAAAAAAATCGGAGAAATCAATTTTCCTTGCACAGATAGCAACAATTGAAAAATATAATTATCATTAACAATACATACTTAATGGATTCCAAAAAAAAACTGTTTATTAATGTAGAAGTATTGCCTGATGACTGTACTAAATTCCAACACAAAATTCATTGAAGATATGTAGAAATGATATTATATTATATTATATTATATTATATTATATTATATTATATTATATTATATTATATTATATTATATTATATTATTATTATATTATATTATATTATATTATATTATATTATATTATATTATATTATATTATATTATATTATATTATATTATATTATATTATTATTATTATATTATATTATATTATATTATACTAGTACCCGTGCGCTCCGCTGCACCCGTTAGAAATAAATATAAAGTAATTACATAATTAAAATCGGACGTTTGATCCAGGGAACATTCGTGTTTGATAGAAGGATAAATCGTTTAATATGTTACTTAATTTAAATTGCATCCAAAATAATTAAAATGCGATCATTTTGGTCCAGAGACACTCATTTGGTGCAATGACAATTCCTTTAACCTGTTTCTTAATTGTTATTACATGCAACCATAGTTTAATGAAGATTGATATCATTTAGATTTAATGTGTATATTTTATTTTACTTGTTATAGGTTTCCATTGATTATGGTAATAACTTAATTTTAACCCTTGTTTTCTGCGTATTCAGTAAATGGCGCTTGGCCCACTATGGTTGTGAACCCTTCAAATAATATAATATTACTTTAAATTATATTATATAATATTATATATTATATTATATTATATTATATTGTATTGTATTGTATTGTATTATATTATATTATATTATATTATATTATATTATATTATATTATATTATATTATATTATATTATATTATATTATATTATATTATATTATATTATATTATATTATATTAGATCAGAAATTACTGTAATAACATTATAGCATTATGTCCATCTAGAGAAACTACACTTTCCAATGGTGGAATAATAATTAATTATACAAATCGGTTAATTTAGCTTCCGATATTACTTCATACAAACACAGAAACATTCTCTTAGGCTATCTTTCATAGCTTTCGATTGTTGCTGTCCAAGGCCCCTTATAGACGAAGTCATTTGTTTTTTAATTCATTACACGGCCTTAAGATGGCAGTTATTTTAATTTTAAAACTCATTTATCTCATTAAATATCAGTCCTATCAAAATTTTTCAAGGAATAAAACTTATCGCAAATTATTTTTAAAGAAACTTTTGTTATGTAACATTTTTCATAAAAAAGCAATAATAAGCGAGATATTTCGATTTATTTAATTCAGGCCCCTTATAACTCCCTTTTAAATAATGTATTTTGAATGCCATATAGCTTAAAATCTAAGTTACAACGAACTTAATTTATATTCCAATTTTCATCGAAATCCGTTCAGCCATTATCGCGTGAAAAGGTAACAAACATACAGATAGACAGACAGACAGACAAACAAAATTTCAAAAAAATTTTCGGTTTCAAATTATACATGTTATTTTTTTGGAAAATCGAAAATTACCAGAAAAATTTCGGCTACAGATTTATTATTAGTATAGATTATATTATAATATATTGTATTGTATTATATTATATTATATTATATTATATTATATTATATTATATTATATTATATTATATTATATTATATTTATTTTTGGATTTTGGTAAATTCATACTGTGGAAATGTGTTACATACCTCTTTAAATGCATATGTTAATTGTGTTTTGTGTACGTTACTCGATGCTTTTTTTTTTAACAATTCAGAGTACTGAATCTGCCATAGCCTGTTAAATTCGCACAAATTTTATCATCCGTAATTTTCGTCTTGAGAACACTTCTGATATAAAATTTAATTTCTCGCCCATTTTTGTCCGAGGGATAAATTCGGACAAAATAATATCATATTCGTATTCTGTGATCGAGATCGGACCACTTCAGATTTTTCATTCTCTTCTGCCTTTTCACTATTCCTTAGATGGTATTTAAAAAATCGGAAAATGTTTAATCAAAATTGTTGAGAGTAACCTTCATTTTAAATGTTACGTCGGCTAGTTCAAAATACTTGAGTGAAATTTTTAAACTGTCATCTCCTTTCTCTCTCCTCTCTGCTCTTTGGGGGATAAAAAATCCTCAAAAGTTATCTGAATGTATTACATGAAGTTGAATTTTTTTACATTCCTTATACATTTTAGAAACAATTCTGAGAGCTGAGATGAACAGTCTACATCAATTTTATAAAGGAGCCTTTGTTTTAAATTTAAGGGCTGAATGGCTGAGATTTAAGATGATTAGTCAGTCCGTTGATTATAGAATAGTTTTTTATATGTATAGTATATATATATATATATATATATATATTGTCTTTATACTATGGATGAATATATAATAGGATGCGAAACTTACTGAGTTTCCCGTAACACATACTTGAGGCGCTGTTGTAGAAATTGATCTTGCTGCCACCTGTTAGAGGGAGGGGCGTTATTACATCTAGCAGCGCACCAAGTAGCGAAAAGAGTAATTACTCCATGCATTTAGCAGCGCACCTGGTGACGAAAATGTTTAACTGTGCAGAAAGTATTCCCTCCCACCCTCATCGATATTCAAAACTAACCCAATTTAAAATAAAACATTTACATTTTTATTCCTCACAGCAGCTTCTACTGAAAATTCTTACCGGAGCCAACAGGAAGATAAAAGATACGATCTATTTTACACTACCCAATTAAAATATAACCAGACACAGACAGAAAAAATAAAGCAAAAGGTTAGATAATTGGGATTGTATTCTTTGGGTATTTATTGTACAGCGCATTTGAAAAGTCTGCAAGAACTACTTAGATAGTTCAATTTATTATATTACTATTACTTTACAATACATTCAACAACACTATTTTTACAACGTCCATAAACATCACTGTTTAACATACACTGCTTATACACACACGTAGTATCACTTTATGTTCACTTATTAGCAAGTTTCTGTCAGCCATCTCGCTCCTCGAGCAATATCTCGAACGATTAAATAGAGAACTCTGGGTAATGTACCCAACAGGTAGTTCTAATGTTCACCACCTACGACGTTGGGCGCTGATCATCTTATTTCAGCTCCCCATTGCCATATGGTGCTGACCGCAGTTTCGCATCCTATTATATATTTATCCATGTTTATACTTTATAGTAACGAGGAAAAGATTATGCAGCGGCAACTGGAATTATCTCGAAAACAGAGTGCCATACGCATGCACACATATTGTATAGACTACTGCAGTTGTATTAAAGTGGTTATATGTGCATTGTTTTTGGAGATGACTGTCCAACCGAGTCCACTAGGATAATTAGGAATGTATGTTTACTCTTATGTCTCACCCATTCCCAGCTGCAGTTTGCTTGCAACCGACCTTGCACTAAGAGTAACTCGCTCTGGAGTTCTGATTAATAAAATCCAACTGCCTAAATCGATGGCGTCAACCAGAGACCTGCAAGAGAGCGATGCTTAACGATATCTGAGATCGGTTTTACCGAATGCTCTTCGTGTGTAATCGCTCGAGCTCGGGGAATTCCTGCGCTCGCTCGAGCTCGCCCGGGAATCGCTCTCCTGTCAGAACGAGCGCTTTAGCTTCAACCACTGTACGCGAAGCAGTATGCTACAGTACTACGTAGTACAGTATTGGTAGAAATCGAATGAATGCATTCGAATTATTTGATTATCAAAACCATTCGAAATAATAGAAATATTCACAATATCACTCGATTATTCATTAACTTTGCTTACGACCACAACAAGCCGTATGAAGTTATACAAAATATGTACTCGCATAACAGAATATGTTCCATTTTAAGATAATGATAAGAGCTTCGAGTTCAGAATCATATGACGCAACAATAGAATGATAAGCTTTGAATGTTCTGTGTGGGTGTTGCGTACTGACTCTTCTAATAGCCCCAGAATTTGACCCTGATCTTCATTAAATTAAACACCTGACCTACATGGCGATAAGAAAAAGAGCGCTGCTCTCAGGCTATAGACCTACGTATAGAAAGAGTAATCAACATACTGAAATTTTATTGAACAATTCATTCATGCATTCGAATGATTTCATCCTACAATGGAATAATCATTATAGAAATCATTCGATTATTCTCAACAATTATATATATTTAGTGGAAATTTAATTAATTACACATTTTTCTTTGTTTAGATTGAAATAGCCTGAAATGATTTTCTGTATAAATATATTTAATTCCTACTTAGTTTAACAATTAATCGTGATAATTACTGTAAATGCAAATGAAATGTTTGGTTATATTACTATAAAACGTATATAAAACAGACAAATTACAATTTAATACGTGATAACTAAAAATGTCTATCGATGTATGAAACGCAAGTAATAAATTAGTAGCGATATGTTTTGTTTCATCTCGGACGTAGTATGAACTTTACTCATACTAACTTGGGAATATTTTTATTTTTATTTTAGTAGGTTATTTTACGACGCTTAGGTTATTTAGCGTCTGAATGAAATGAAAGTGATAATGCCAGTGAAATGAGTCCAGGGTCCAGCACCGAAAGTTACCCAGCATTTGCTCGTATTGGGTTGAGGGAAAACCCCGGAAAAAACGTCAACCAGGTAACTTGCCCCGACCAGGATTCGAACCCGGGCCACCTGGTGTGGACAATCCTATGTACGTTAAGGTATTCTTATCCCTTACTTCTCTGAATTTAGTCCAAGCAGAGCTAGTAACTGCTTTCCCTTTTTCCAATACTCTGACTCTGCTGATTTAATTTTATTTTCGGTATAAACTTTCGACATCGTGTCTTGTAATCTTTTACCATCAACAGAGACGGTGTCCGAGCCTCTGCTTGAGATCGACGTCGATACTATTGAATCATCTTCAACATTCGTTTTGATTAAACGTACTGATCAGACAAGCCTACAATTCACCTACTGCTTACTGCTACCGGAAGAGCACTCATGAACACCGAGCCAGTGTTGCCAACACATAAATTGTATCCCCGTCAGTATAACACCTTAAAATCCTTCAGAATCCGTCAAAATTAAAAAAATAATAATAATAATAAGACCCAATATATATATATATATATATATATATATATATATATATATATATATATAAATGCAAATTTTAACACAACTTACTTACCAATTCTGATTAAAATAATCATTCGTCAACATCTGACTTCATTACGAGGAAATCTGAAACAGGGAATTCTTAAACATAGTACGGAATAGGCAGGGCTGTTCAAATAAAAAGTAAAATCTCCCAAAACTTAAACAATTAAAAATGACAGCAGCTAAAAATGTAAAAAAAAAAACTATGTAAATCGTAATTTCCGCCAGAAAATCCGTCACCCGTCAGAGCCATTTTTTCCCGTCGCTACGTTGAAATTCCGTCAATTTTGACGGAATTTCCGTCCAGTTGGCAACACTGCACCGAGCGCTCGTCCTCAGACCCGATCGCTCGGTGTGTTTCTTTACTTCGTGATTTATCGGAAATATTCGTAGATGATCGCTCTTCATTCCGTCAGTGCCTTCCTGGACTGATAACGATAACCCGAGCTCGCTCTGATGCAGGTCTCTGGCCGTCAATTATAGTTGCGTTGTCCGGCTCTGGGGCTGATCCCGCAAAGCCCCGAGGCTTGTTTCAAGGCCTAATAAGCATAACAACTTTTGGAATTCTGATACTCACGTTCAAATATATCTGACCTAAGATTTTATGATCGTGCAAGCGAACTTTCTACATACGGGATACAGAACCAAAGATTTAAGAAGTTGACAAACTTTGAAATAGTTGCGCTATTTCTCAATAGTCGATTCTATTAATGGGACGGGTAAAAGTGTATTTGGGAGAATGTCAATGTAGATTAAGTGTAAATTATTCTCATACTTGACATTATCAGCGGTTTCTCGCTATATTTAATGTTTTAAACAATCATTAGACGGGGATGAAATTTTAAATTTTATAATGAGGGCATATTTATGTATTATTGGCGGCACTGACTGGTACCTTCTCCATCTATCCATAGAAATAATAACTAAAGAAGCGACACACTCGAAAAGTTATTGAACACTATCGATTAGTGATGTCAGATACCTTTGAACGTAAGTGTACAAGTTTCAGTGGAAAAGTGTCTTTAAGAGTTTGGCAAGAAAAAAAGTTGAATATCACTGCTATAGGATATGACTCGAAATAAAATAATGCCGTTTGGAAGGCCATTATCTATGCATGTCAGAAACATGAGGATGCTAATTGGAGCTTGCTAAACTGATAAGGTTAATTTCTGTAAATATTTCTTTTCCAACTAAATATCTGATTATAAAAGCATTATTAATTTGAATTACAAGTCTATGTCACATTTTCGCCCTGATTTATTGGCATTGTAGGCCAGTTAGAGCTCACTGTTGTAGAGTGTACTAACATTTCCACTGCATACTTGATGGTCTTCTACAGTAACTTTAATTCGTATTATATTGCAGGCCTTCCTGATAAATATAAATGTCTTTAGACTGCTTTCTTTATATTATCTTGCTTTGTTTTTTCAGTGTAGATTGATATACATATACGTAAATTACCAACTAGAACAAATTATTAAAGCTGTGTGACGGGATCTTCATTACTTCGGAATTTTGTTGACAGTTTACGTAGTGTATTTTCTACGTGTCAGGTTAGGCATGGAAATTTACTGTTCAATACTCTTGATTTCCGTAACGGTAATTATGACGATTCCATAAGCTCAAGGTATGTATTGTGTGGTTTTGTAAATTGTAGATATGATAATATTCAGTTAGATGTCTGGTATGGTTTAGCAAGATTAATTGAACCGATTTGTATCAACTAATTTATCGAGGATGTGTAACTGGAACAAAATAACGAGTAACAAGGAATTTTGGGTTTGTTTTTATCAAACATAACTTGGTGTGTTGTGTGGAGCTTAAACAACTAGCTAAATTTAAGAAGGAGAATCATAAGCAATGATTTAGGCCCACACGAGTTGGCAGTTGTAAGTTTCTTACGAACCAGTCACTAGAGAAAATTGTTAAAAATATCTTGAAAATGCCTGGGTTTTATAGTATGAAGTAGTGGAAATTGGATGTGATAGTGGAAGAGCTGTATGCCCACTTAGCCCGTCCCAGATTCATATCTTATATACGAAATTCGTCGTGCGTGAATGAAAAACATAGCTTTATTTCCTGAATGGCACGTAATTTGTGGGTGAGGTTAACGAGGTTTTCAGTGTCGCCAACACCTCTCACATAATACTACACACTTAACCTAACTGGTCACATAATACACATCTAATCTAACCTAACCTAACCTGTCATATCTACGCCTTTAGTAAAATTCCTCACGTTTAGTATAATTTCGTTTGCAAAAGTTGCCCTCCTTGGTCTACGTCGTATCGTGAGCCATCTAGTGGAAGAAGTGGAACGTGATGGCGCGCGACTCTTGTCTCCATTTTTCATAATTATAGTCGCGTCGCTGCTATTTCCGGCGTGACTCCTCCTCTTTGCTTGCCACCTCCCTCTCCTTCATAGCAATAACCATAACGATTTACCCACCAAATACCAAGAATGTCAATGCTTTTGTGGCTGTAATCACTTTGTTTTAACAGGTCTGTCCCAACGGCTTACATTCTGCAATTCTCTGTCAACTCTTTCTGTTGTGATGGATGCAATCAAGGTTGAAACGGAGGTCGATCCGTTGGCTATACAAGCCAGTGGTGACACGGATACAGAAGACAAGTCTTTAGCAGAGGTAAATTGAATGGCAGTACGATTTGTTTGCTATATGTAATATTTATAGCGAAATGCTTTGTAGTAGAAAGCTATACATCTACTAGATTGGGTCTATATTGTACAGAGTCAACGATACAAATGATGTCTAGACTTGTTTGACTTGTTTGCCGTCAATAATAACGTTTGATGTGTCTGAATTTTTTGTTCAAAATCCCCTCATTCAACTTTAATTGAAATTTTTTAAAACTGTGTGTGTGTGTGTGTGTGTGTGTGTATACAGGGTAGATGACAAGCTCTGCACCAAACTTTAAGAAGTGATTCTACATGTTAAAATAGAAGAAAACTTATATCGCACTTTCCCTTCGGAAGAAAAAAAAAAAAAAAAAAAACTTTGTAGAGCTGGACTGTTGTTATGGCCCAAGAGAAATGGCTTATTCCTATGCAGTAAGCTAAACAGTGTATTTCTTAAAAATTTTTTGAAAAATTTAACTGTTCAGCCGTGAATTTAAATTGACTGATACACTTTTACCACAGTCTAGTATATATAGTCACGAAGCTTGAATTTATGAGGAACGATAGACTGTGCAGGTACTATTTCGCATTGTCTGTAATGAGGCGATAGTAGCGATCCTAGTGGTTAGCAACTATCTGTGGATGGATATTTATTACATATTGAGCTTCGTGACTGTATATACTAGACTGTGCATTTACTATGTCATACTACTTTTGACCAATAAAATGGTACGAAAGGACGTCTTTCAACCAATCATGGCTGCTTATCGCACAATTTTATCGCTTCCCTGGCATTTCTTTCTTGTTATCACTACTCTAGCATTTCTTTCTTTGTTTGCCAACATTTCAAACTGCAAATTCTTTACGGTACTATAAAATATGCTTTGCGATCATCATTTGTTTCCTGCATAGATAGTCGACTGAAAATGGCGGCTCCGTTAAACATTTTGGTGAAGGTAACGTTCAATCAATCTTCTTAATGTATCCAGCTGTTCGCTGACAACTAAAGTCCTCTATAGTCCACTGTAGTCTATTCAGTTGTTGTTTTTCACGAGAAATGAGGGTTATTTTGATTGGTGTTCATTATAGATGCCTGTTGCTAGTAGCTAGAGTTGGGGTGTAACGTTAGTGAAATAGAATTTTAGTGAGTCAATATCTATTTTATTGTATTAGAGTACTTTATTTCTTATAATCTCTATATATTTTCTTGTAATAGTGTAATATTCAATTAAATCCCACTCGAGTTTTGATTTTCTCTAGATAAATCAAAAACTCTAGTGAGATTACTGTTGAATAATAGCGAAAATCATTGAAATAAATCTTGCAAGGCAACACACATCTTGTGTTACTGAGTACAGCAGAGAGGGAAGGGAAGGGAAGGTAAGGAGTGCGGGTCGCGCTTGCTTAGAGTTATTGCCGAATGCTTCATAGAAACATAGCTATTTATTCTAAAATGGTGAATGTTAGAGAAAAAACTTACTTAGATTTTTTAAATCTCTTCTCATGATCTTTTACCAGCTTCATTTTGGTGCAGAGGTTACATCCATCCTCTACACAGTGGGTGATTCATCTTCCAATTGTTGACTGGCAATAGTATTACACTGCTTTTTCTTATTGAATATCATAGTCTAAAGTGCACATTTCAGTAATAATATATATTGCTTTCAACAATTGGAAACTAGCCGCCATGGTGGTCTAGCAACTAATTCTTTAAAATACTCTGTGATATGTGTGGAATGCATAGCATGACATTTTGTGGGTATTTGTGCCCTTATCTCATGTTGAGTCGCCATTTTTAAACTTCCTGCGCTATGGATTTTTAAATCACACGCCCACTTTTATCGGTTTGCAGTAACTTAATTTTTTTACTACATTGCCAGACAAAAATGGATATAATTTCTGAACTATTAAAGATACATGCATGAAATTTAGAACACACATTTTTAGCCTATTAGCAAGAAACTTTTCTCTGTGACAGAATTTTTTTAATTGATTTCATTTTAAAAATACGTCCTTTTGTAATCAAGAAAGGAAATCAGAAAATTGTTATTAAATTTTAATTGTTTATTTTACAAACGTAGGGACTAATATCAAAATTCTGTTACAGGCAGTTTGTAGAACATGCTTTTGCAAATTACATTGCAAAAAACCGTTTGAATCTATCTTTAAAAACGGTTTAGATATATCGGTTTTAGTACAATACTGAATTGGGTATATTTTTTTTCAAATTTGGGACCCGAAATAATTTTTTTCTAAATATTTATATTTGGTTGATTTGCTACAGCTATGAGTTCTCTACATACAAAAATTAAAATTTTACACCAAATAGGAAAAAGTTTTAAAAAATACCATCCTTTCCCCTTAATTGTTCAATTTTTCAGTTACCTGTCATCACATCATAATCTCTTCACACGCACGCAAAATAGCCGCATCATCATACACCCTACCCAGTGACATCAGAGACTGTCGGAATTTAGTAGCGTTCAAAAACAAGCTTATTAAGCATTTTCTTACTGCGTAGAGTAGGTTTAATTTTTACTTAATCAATAAAAGAAACGCTTCTCTCTTCTTAACTTTTACAATAAACTGCCTAGCTTTTATTAATCAGTTAATCTTTTAATACTTTGATTTTTATTGTATATGCAAATTTAATATTAATTGTAATTATAATTCTAATTGTATATTCTTAATATTGTAGTTGTAATCCCTGGTAGAGGGGAAACAGAAAAGATAAAACCGAGAAGGCCTGATGGCCTTATCTGTACCAGGTTAAATAAATAAATAAATAATTTTATTCACTAATACAAATTTTGTAGGCTACAACTATGAGGGTCATACTGAAAGTCATGAGCAATCCATTGTTTTAATTTTTATTTTTTAGACAAACCAGGTACATCATCTTAATCTACAGACTTTTCTGTCACTTTTCAACATAGTCTCCATTTCTTTGCACACATTTTTCCCGCCATTCTGTAAGTTTGAAAATTCCCTTGCTGTAGAAGTCCGTTTCATCTTCCCTAAGACACTGACGCACTGCTTTCTAGATGTCCTCCAGCGTCTTGTAGCATTGGCCTCACAGCTGCTTTTTTACAGAATTGAAAAGATGGTAGTCGGAGGGTGTCAAGTTGGGACTGTAGGGATATTGCGGAAGAGTTTCCCACCCATATATTCTGATTTTCTCCACGGTGACACGATCAGTGTGCGGCCATGCGTTGTCATGTTGCAGGATGATTTTCTTTCCAGGGCGTTTCTCGCGCAATGCACGACGGAACTTCTAAACTCTCTGAATATAGCGGACAGCATTTATGGTCTGTCCAGGTTCAAGAAATTCATGCAAAATACATCTCAGAACTCTTCAACTCTTTCCTTGTTGCGTTCTGTGGAGGCAGTTCTAGGGCGACCGCTACGGGGCTCATCTTGGATGCTCGTGTTCCCATCTTCGAAATGTTTCACCCATCTCCTAACACTGCTGGCGCCCATGCACACACCTCTGTATGCACGCTGTTAAGTCTGAGGTGAATTTCAGCAGCAGATTTTTCTTCTTTAACAAGGAATTTAATGACAGCACGCTACCGAAATGAACCATCGTTGTCTACAATTTTGCAAATACTGCCACATGATAGAAGTTAATGACGTCACAATAGGCAGAGTTTGGAATTGAACGGGTTACATCAGCTTCTTGTCTATGCGGATGACGTGAATATGTTAGGAGAAAATCCACAAACGATTAGGGAAAGCACGGGAATTTTACTGGAAGCAAGTAAAGCAATCGGTTTGGAAGTAAATCCCGAAAAGACAAATTATATGATTATGTCTCGTGACCAGAATATTGTACGAAATGGAAATATAAAAATTGAGATTTATCCTTCGAAGGGGTGGAAAAAATCAAATATCTTGAGCAAAACAGTAACAAATATAAATGCTTAAGTAGAGCATAGTCGACATTGACTGGCACAAAATATTAATTTCGATGTTTTGAAAATATAGCTTAACCCACCACCTGATTTTTTAAAATTAACCTACAGAGGGTCGTAAACTGAAAGTATTGAGCAACATACTTACTTACAAATGGCTTTTAAGGAATCCGAAGGTTCATTGCCGCCCTCACATAAACCCGCCATCGGTCCCTATCCTGTGCAAGATTAATCCAGTCTCTACCATCATATCCCATCTCCCTCAAATCCATTTTAATATTATCCTCCTATCTACGTCTCGGCCTCCCTAAAGGTCTTCTTCCCTCCGGTCTCCCAACTAACACTCTATATGCATTTCTGGATTCGCCCATACGTACTACATGCCCTGCCCATCTCAAACGTCTGGATTTAATGTTCCTAATTATGTCAGTTGAAGAATTCAATGCGTGCAGTTCTGTGTTGTAACTTTCTCCATTCTCCTGTAACTTCATCCCGCTTAGCCCCAAATATTTTCCTAAGCACCTTATTCTCAAACACCCTTAACCTATGTTCCTCTCTCAGAGTGAGAGTCCAAGTTTCACAACCATACAGAACAACCGGTAATATAACTGTTTTATAAATTCTAACTTTCAGATTTTTGGATGGTTGAAAACATACAGTTTTATTAATTAACAAACTGTTTAGAGTTTAACAGTCGTTAAATTTTCTAAAATACTTGGAAAAACCGGCCATAACAGTTGAAAACAATCAAGCCTATTTTTAGAAGCTTGATCACCCGCTGTGTGTACGAGTATATGGAGAGAAAACGAGAGAGAGATATTCATATCTACTGATTATGTATCACATGCACGTGTAGCTGTTAAAACCGTAATTTCTTACTTGTGCTGCGAGAAGAGGCCAGACATTTTAAATAAATTCCAGCACTGCAAATAAAAATTGCTTATTTATCTTATTTCTGTGTTCTCAAGGATTTGGATTTATTGAATCTGCAGCTGCCTCAGGTTAAGAGAGAATGTCACGACCAGATATCGGAGATCAACTGTGGAGAAACTCCAGTGACAATTATTTCTCCCGAGGTTGTGTGTAAAGTTGAGGTGAGTGAAGATTGTAGTTGTGTTCACAGGCACCATGTCTGTACAACTCTTTTCTTTGTGCTTAATATATATTAATCAGCTCAGTTTCTCGATCATGAATTATTTATTTATTTATTATTATTATTTATTATTTATTATTATTGCCGTGCTCTCATGGTTAACATTCGGCAGGTCTTTGAAATTTAACTGTATTATTGTTTTCAATTTCTTGTGTCGCCGCTCCAATCACTCGCCTCAATTTCAATATTGATATTGATATATTTATTTCTACAACTCTTATTTGGTAATGGGTCGCCACCACACCTCTGTATTCGTGCTCCCCATTACCTTCTAATTACAATAAACTTTCATTGACGTGTGCAGTCATCTTGTTTTACCTTTGTTACCTCTGTTACTATAATACATGCTCTCAATTTGCTTTCTAACCTCTTCCCTTAAAATTTTCTCTTCTTTCTAATGAACACCTCACTACTTTTATTGTTTACTTATATTTGAAGTACTTCCTATCGTCTAAAATTTCCCTAATTTTGAACTAACTTTTACTAACCCTATTTAATCATAATCATTCACTTTCATCACTAATTTACAATCAGTTCTACCTCTCCTCACTTCTGTCATCACTCTTATCCCCTATTTCTCCATTAGACACTGAATCACATGTTTATTTTGTTAAACTGTTCCCTTTCACCCCGATAAATTTTCCGTTTGCCACTATTTTTGTAAGTCAACTCAACCTTCATTTGTAAACTTACATTAAAATACTTGCTGTCTTCCCATCATTTCAATTTCTCTGATTGTACGCTAACTTAGTCGACACTCCAATATTAGTAACATTTCACTACTAATTACTATTAACAAACACTTCTAATTTTCTCTAGTCACTTCCTTTATCAACTCTTGTTTCGCTTATACATTCTCTCACCGATTGTTTTGCTAGTTACTCTTACTCCTTGAACACTCACTTTATTGTTTCTATGTCTTTTGCCACTCTTTTATCACTCCATCCCCCTTAAGCACCAACTTCGTAGACTGTAGTTCTGCGGTTCCTTATTTCCTTCCTTTCCCTCACAAGTAGATGGACTACCCAAATCTTCTTTACTTCCCCTCTTTGTCGGCTCCGGACGTCTTGCTTGTTTCTTCTTAACCACCTTCTTGACCTGTTTTCTATGACCTACTCTTCCAGCTATCAGCTGATTCGTCATCTTATCCCTTCCGCCATTGTCAGCAGTCTTCAGTGACTGTTGCTTGGCTGGTGACGAAGGACTTATTTGCGACCACACGTCTCTCCTTTCACTGACGTCATACGTGTCTGCTTCCATTCTTCCTGAACTTGCTGTTTCAGACATTCCTTGTGTGGTTACTGCCCTCGCTTCGGATTGTCCTGTCAATTTCAATATTGCAAACAATAAGCTGCTTCTATTATAAAATGACACCTACTTGTCTAATTCACGTGGACTAAAACAGAGGTTGCAATGTCTTGTGCTGAGGACGAACATTAAGGTATGTGATTAAAAATTATTATTAAAGAGTTTTTAATAAGAGTTAAGAATCTCAACATACTCGTATATATAATAATAATAATAATAATAATAATAATAATAATAATAATAATAATAATAATAGCCATTTAACAATATAACAAACTAGTGCTTATTCTTATCGAGGAAGTAGACGTGACAACGTGACGCTTAGAGTGAAACCTACAGAGCAACAATCGGTCGGCAAAATTATGTTTTAAATGCACACCGCACGTTATTTTATGATGCCGACATGTTAACTATGAGGCCGCGGCGATAATACAACTCTTTGCTGTTTGCTTAACATATTAATCATGTCAGTTTCTCGATTATGAATTATTTATTTATTTACTTACTTATTTGTTTATGTATTTATTTATTTACTTAGTACTGACTTGGTTACTTATTTACTTATTCATTTATTGATTGATTGATTCATTCCAATATCTCCTAGATTTGAACTGTAATTTCATGGTTTTATTTTCTAATCTGTGCCTTTCTATAATTTTTTTAAAATTTGTAGCGAGTTTAAATTTAAATTTCTTTCAGTGCTGCCATCTGTTGTTTCGGTCAGCAATTATCAATTACGCATTTCCTGACCCAATTATAGCAGTTTATGACCCTGGAATGTTTCTGCGAACACACTGTACAGAAGAGTTTTACAGTCTACTAATACAACACTAAGGTTTAGTGTCGATACTTAATACAATACAGAAATATTCATGAAGCGTTGTAAAATATCATAAATTCTCCTACATAATAGATGGCTTCAGAAATTAGGTAGTACTTTAATTTGGCCCTGAATAATCTTATGTTTTGAGCTTGATTTTTTATATCCATAGGGAGGCTATTAAAATAGTTTACTGTCTTATAACGAACTCCTTTTTGATAGCACGACAGACTTGCCGATGGAGTATGAAAGTCATTATTTTTGACGTGAATTAGGCTATCAACTGTTGAATTAGTTGCAAAGTTTTCACGATTACATACTGGAAAGTTTATTATTGAAAAAATATGCTGACAAGCCATGGACATTATTTGTGTGTTTTATTTTTTAAATGATACTACACGATTCCCTAGATTTGGCACCTATTGTTATTCTAATTACTCTTTTTTTGTAGTAGCAATATACTGTTACTATCTGTACAATTTCGCCCAGAATATTATTCCAAAACTCATTACCGAATGGAAGTATGCAAAGTATATTGTTTTTAAGGTATTGATGTTTGCATAGATCTAATAGCAAAACATGCTGAATTTAGTTTGCGGGTAATTTCTTTAAATTAATTTTTCCAATTGTTATTGATTTATAAGCCAAGGAATTTGGTTATTGTTGTTTCTATTAGGAATTATTGCACTTGAATATATATATAGTTTTTCTATGTTTATATTTTATTGACTCTCCACTTTTAGAACCCGTGGTTTGGTTTGGACACAGCAAAAGAAGAGGTAAAGCTGGAAGTAACGGCAGAGGAGAATGAAGTTTCTGCTGATAGGTGAGTCTAGTGTGTGAATCTTCACTTTAACTTCCTCTCTTTGCTTCATGAAATGGTTACATGTTACATAAATTTGTAATGTTGTTGTTGTTGTTTTCTAATGCCAGGTGTTTGACAATAAAGTCATTTGACCTCTTGCACTCCAATATTTTTCAAAGATATTATCATGGCCAGCCACTGAAGCACAGATTTTGAGGTGTTCCGAATTCATTTCTTGGTTTGAGTTGCACAATGGGCAGTTAGGGGACTGATATATTCCAATTCTATGCAGGTGTTTGGCCAAACAATCATGGCCTGTTGCCAATCTAAATGCAGCTACAGACGATTTTCGTGGTAAATCAGGAATTAACTGTGGATTTTGATGCAGAGAGTTCCATTTTTTCCCTTGGGATTGTGTTATCTAATTTTGTTTGTTGAAGTCTAAGTATGTAGATTTAATAAATCTCTTCACAGAGTAATACGTACATTTAGGAACAGGTCTCTAAGTAGCAGTGCTGCCCTTCTTTGCTAAAGCATCCGCATTCTCGTTTCCCAGGATTCCACAATGGGATGGTATCCATTGGAATACAATTCTTTTATTGAGTGATATGAATTGAGAGAGCATTTTAGTTATTTCTGCTGTTTGAGATGAAGGTGTGTGTTTAGAGACTATTGATAGAATAGCTGCTTTGGAGTCTGACAATATAACTGCATTCTTAAATTTATTGATGTGGCATAGAAGATTCCTGAGACTTTCACTTATTGTGAATTTGTAATGTATGAAATTACTTTTTTCCATCCCATGAATAGAAGTGATTGTTGTTTATGTGAATGGTTCAGCATAATTTGGTGCCAAAATGGCAGTTACTTACGGCTTTAAGAGAACCTGTAGCTTCATTGCCGGCCTCAGTCCCTATCCTGAGCAAGATTAATCCAGTCTCTGCCATCATATCCCACCTCCCACAAATCCATTTTAATGTTATGTCTAAGGAACTACATTGAACATTCGGGTGATGATTAATCTGAAATGGGGATTTTGTCGAAAGTTATTCGATGAAAACTTAATTTTTGTGTGTTTTATGTGAGTATTTGAAAATATATATTTACATTTAGAATTTGAAAATATATCTTTATATGTGAAATAAACTTTAAAATATACGTTAAAGGTGACCCTGTCCGAAACTTAAAACATAGTTACGAATTTCTGTTACAGCGCAAATAAAGTATTTATTTACCTAAGAATTCTAGCCCTAGTTTTTAATTATCGAGCCGCAAAGAGTATATTTTACGCAGTTTTCATTTTTAAGTTTTGTGAGAATAAAACCAAATTCGTCATACTTGCAGTGCTAAGGTTTTCTCGTATGACGCGCCGTCTTCAACTTTCGTTTTTTAATACAGGTTCTTCCTGATTTTAAAACCACTGATTATAAACTTACTGAACGCTTCGGAACTGTGCTGTGGAACTGAAGTTGATTATGTCATTCCATCCTTTTAAAATTTCTAGACTATCAGATCATATTATGTTCACAGTCTAGTATATACAGTCACGAAGCTCAATATGCATCCATAGATAGTTGCTAACCACTAGGATCGCTACTATCACCTCATGACAAACAATGCGAAATAGTACCGGCACATTCTATTGTTCCTAGTACCCTCAACAACTCAAGCTTTGTGACTGTGGTATGATCACGAACAATCTAGAAGCGTGTAGTAAAAGTCAAAGATGCTACCTGTGGCAAATGTAGCAGAGAATTCTAAAAAAGACAGCAAATTTTGCGTTTTCTCTTTTAATATTGACTTCTGTTAGTAGGAGCTTTTTAGTTAATGCATGAAGTCAGCATTAAGCGTAAAGACAATCTCTAATATCACAATTATACTGTTCCGCTTATAAGTATAATAAAAGAAATAGTTATAATTTCATAACAATGCATGCAAATGGGTTAAGATTGGTACCATTGTAAAGAGGAAATTGGGAAGTTTTAATCCATTGTTGTTACTTATTTTTAGAAGACTCACGCATGCGCAGATCATTAAATAAGAGAATTCGTATCGTATCTTTAGTCAGTCAGCATGTGGACGCCACAGCAGAAAGCCTTTTGTGTGCTGTCATTATAGATCCATAATTCCATACAGCGCTTGTTTCGCCGTCAGTACAATCTTAGACCGAGGGAAGCTGTACCGACGTACGTCTCAATAATGAAATGGGATAGGCAGCTCAGAGAAACAGGATTTGTTGTCTAATGCAGGTAAACATTCCAAGCGTAAAGTGTCTGACGAAAATGTCGAACGCATTCGCGAGGCATTTCAGAGAAGCCCGCGGAAATCCATTCGACAGGCTAGTGTGCAGTTGAACATCCCACCAACAACAGTTACAGTGCTCCATAAAAGATTGCGTTTGCGAGCCCTGCAACAATGATTACGCCGAATGATAAACTGGAACGAAAACGCTTTGCAGAAACAATGTTGGATAAAGTGGACGATGACGACACATTTCTAACTCGAGTCTGTTTCTCAGATGAGGCAACCTTCCACGTCAGTGGAAAAGTAAACAACAATTGTCGCATCTGGGGTCGGAAAATCCAAGTGTCGTAATTGAACACCAACGGGATTCCCTAAATGGAATGTTTGGTGTGGGATCATGCGTGACAGAATCATTGGTCCCTATTTCTTTGCTGAAAAGACAGTCACTGCAAACACGTACCTGGATATGTTGCAACTGTATGCTGTGCCACAACTCCCAGATGGAGCAATTTTCCAGCAAGATGGGGCTCCACCACACTTTGCCAACATGGTTCGCACATTCTTAGACGAACAATTCCCTGCAAGATGGATCGGAAGAGGATCACCGTACATCACATGGCCTGCCAGATCACCAGATTTGATTTTTCCTGTTTTGTTAAGGACCAGGTCTTAATTTGGCAGACTTATTGAATTTATGCTGCTGTCAACAATGTTACACCACAGATGCTTCATAACACTTTTTGAATACCGTTGGATATTTCCCGTGCCACCAATGGAAGCCATGTTCAGGTTTATGGAACATAAGGTAACAAAAATTCCCAGTTTTCATTCTTTGTAGCAAAACAATACTTGTATTAATTCAATAGCTATTTCTTTTGTTATACTTATAAGCGGAACACGGTGTATAAGAGGTTCGGCAAAAATATGAAAACAAAAGATGTCTGTGGTAGCCATGGGAAAAGCAATGAAAAATTGATGAAACCTATTGATTGCCTTTGATGACTGATAAACTGCGATATCTATATCATCGGTGTTGCAAGTAGCTGTTGTTTGTAGTGTCCATATCTATTTTTATTTCATACTATCTTTTCTCATTTTACTATCCATTTTGCTTTTATACTGACGCAAATTTATATTTCTTACTGTCTTTTCTCATTTTACTATCCATTTTGCTTTTATACTGACGCAAATTTTTATTTCTTACTTCCTTTTCTCATTTTACTATCCATTTGGTTCTATACTCACGCTAATTTATATTTCTTACTCTCTTTTCTCATTTTACTATCCATTTTGCTCTTGTACTCCACGCAAATTTATATTTCTTACTGTCTTTTCTCATTTTACTATCCATTTTGCTTTTATACTCCACGCAAATTTATATTTCTTACTCTCTTCTCTCATTTTATTATCCATTTTGCTTTTATACTCCACGCAAATTTATATTTCTTGCTGTCTTTTCTCATTTTACTATCCATTTTGGTTTTATACTCACACAAATTTTTATTTCTTACTTTTTGCTATCCATTTTGCTGTCTTTTATTCTAATATTTTTCATTTTACTATCCATTTTGCTCTTATACTCACGCAAATTTATATTTCTTGCTTCTTTTCTCATTTTACTATCCATTTTGGTTTTTTTTATATTCATTTTTTCTCATTTTATTTTTTGCTTTTATACTTTTTTATTTCTTACTCTTTTCTCATTTTACTATCCATTTTGCTTTTATGCTTACGCAAATTTGTATTCCATAATATTTTTTTCATTTTACTATCCATTTTGCTTTTATACTCACACAAATTTTTATTTCTTACTGTCTTTTCTCATTTTATATCCATTTTGCTTTTATGCTTTTATATTCCATAATATTTTTTATCTCATTTTACTATCCATTTTGCTTTTATACTCACGCAAATTTATATTTCTTACTGTCTTTTCTCATTTTACTATCCATTTTGGTTTTATGCTTACGCAAATTTATATTTCTTAATGTCTTTTCTCATTTTACTATCCATTTTGCTTTTATACTCCACGCAAATTTATATTTCTTGCTGTCTTTTCTCATTTTACTATCCATTTTGGTTTTATACTCACGCAAATTTATATTTCTTACTGTCTTTTCTCATTTTACTATCCATTTTGCTTTTATACTCACACAAATTTTTATTTCTTACTGTCTTTTCTCATTTTGCTATCCATTTTGCTTTTATATTTACACAAATTTATACTTAATACTTTTGCTGTTATACTTACGCAAATTTAAAATTCTTCTTTATGTAAATAATTTCTTCTTACTATAGATTTATATGCCACTTTGCATTTTATATCCAAAAATGACATAAGTTCGATATTACAGTATTCATTGCCTTGCAATTGTTATTCTAAATATTTAAAGAAATTTCAATTTTTCTGTTAGTGTGTAATTTATTTCATGTTGCTAGGGAATTGCCTTTCTTTGAAATTATTTTCATGTGAATTTGTAATGATACACACAATCATCCTGTATGACTATCTGTAATTCCACATTGCAGTCATCGTTATTTCCTGAAACATTGTTCTTTATTTCATACTATACCTCATTTCACTAGCTGTACTTTACGGTCTTAGAAAATAGCCGGTAAACAGAATATTCACGAAAGGAACCCCACTATCACCAACATACGAGTACACCATGGCAAACTTAATTAGCATCTTTAGCCCTAAACATCTCAACTCATCCGTAAAACCTTACTTTCAATCGTTGTACCGTAAATAACTTTTTTATGTTGCGTTCCAGTCTAACATGACTAAACCTTCGTTGTCTGCATCCAGCCAAGTTTCCGTTACTGAATCATTATAATTTTTATGCTCGACCATGCCGAAATGTAGTAATTATACACCTGGTAGTAGCCCTTTAATGCACCTCATTAAAGTACACCTATTCATTATAATTCAGTTGTTTAGCCAATGAAAAAAATCACCTTTGTACTGATTGTACCATTATAAAATCGCAAGTATCGATTATTCTCGGATATGCAATCGAAAGACAATTAGCGAAAAGTCACGGAGGCTGGAAATCCAATACTGTCGCAGAAGGTTATGTTCTGTTACTACAGGGACATCACTTTATTTTTTAGCAACATTTTTACCATTAACCTGGCTATACTCGGAAACACTGTTTCCCCCTTCCATTACAGGAGTTTGATGTTACTAGTGCAATATGTAAACAAATCATTTTCCTAGGTATAGGAGGAGAGAAAAGTAGTGTATCCATTTATGTTGTAGGGAAATACGATATTACGATTTTCAGTTTGATCATCACTTTTACGGAATTTATCAAAATACAGTAGAGTAGTAACATTTTTTTTTTCAAAAACTCAAATTTTCAGGCGGCTATGTTCGTTATGTAATGTCTACTTTATTTAGCATATTAATTATTGATGTTATCATACAATATAGAGAGTGCATTTAAATCGAGGGGGTCATAAGTAAAGGGCTGTAAGTGCACTTAAGTTACTTTTGAGAAAATGGGGTTTAAATATTTAAGCTTTCGTAAAATCGGTGAAATTTTTATTTAAATTTTAATGTGTGATGCGATTAAAATATCCCTTTGCCACTAAAATTTTAGATACTTTTGCTTACACTGGATGCACTTAACTCATGTTATTACAAATGTCACTAGCATTCCTTTGCTTCTAGCCACCTCAATTCAAAAAAAGCTAATCTGAATTTTTAAACAAGTTGCTGAAAATGGTTGCCGTTCATTGCAATGCAGACTTCAATTCAGTACGCATATTATTAAAAACATTTTGAAGCATATTCTCTGAAATTGAATTTATCGTTTCTTGAATATAATTTTTAGTACGATATTATTAATATAGGTTCTTTCTTCTATAGAAAACGCAATCATATTTATGAAACACACTATACACTGCAGTGTTTACTTCACTGCTTGAAGACTTCGAATGCAACAGCGGCCGTAAGTTTGTGTGTCTGACGGGAGCAAGGACATTAGTGAAGGGGTGGGAGTGAAGTACATTCAGAAATGCAGGTACTATAAAAATGCAAGTAAAAATAAAATGATGTCCCTGTATAATAATTAGCGTTAATTGTAAATAATATTCAAATAAATTCAATTTGTCATTTCGTTTTTCAATTCTAAATCAATTTCCAGGTTATATCAAGCCAAATCTTCATGTTATTCTCTAGATTATATCAAGGTCAATGACATTCGTGTTTCGGAAAAAAATCAATACTTTCGCGTCTGCGCACATCTCACAATTCAGGTCAGTTCACTCCTCACTTACATAACCATAACATGAATACTTATGAATCATTTCAAGTTAGAAATATGGTCGAGCCTATAATGGTAGTAATTAAGACGCTCGTATGAAAATTATGAAACTCGATTGCGCTTGTTTCATAAACAAACATACTCGCGTCTTAATTACTACCATTATAGACTCGTTGCATAATGTACTACTTTCGTCGTAACATACAGGTACAAATTTCAAATTATTTCTGAATAGAAAACAATGAGAGCATGAAGCCTGCCAGTGTTTAAATGAATCGTTGTGCCTATTAATTTTTATTTTTAATGCTTGTAACGAGTTAATAGAATGGTGATATTTTCATTGTAGCGTTGCAGTTACCCATGACTGTAGTTTGTCATCAGAATGTAACGTTATTGTGTATGAAGAGCACAATACGTTAGGCCAAAGTTCGAGATGTTCTCCGAGGCCTATCTGGAAAAGCTGTGGTGAAAATCCCTGTTACGACGAAGTCCACTGGAAGCAAACTTTTAGTCAGAAAGCAGAATGTTCAGTTCGCAGTGAAACAGGCAACGATTCGAACAAATCTAATATTTGTGGCAGTGTTTCAGGACATTCGTACAGTTCCAAATGTGAATTAGGGACTCTTACAGGTGAAAAGCGATTCAAATGCGAAGTGTGTGAAAAATGTTTCTCGAATTCGACATATTTGAAAAGACACGTCCTCAGGCACACAGGCAAAAAGCTATTCAATTGTGATGTATGTGGATGGCGTTTTTTGGAATCAGGACATCTAAAAAGCCACTTACGCAAGCATACCGGCGAAAAACAATACAAGTGTGATCTCTGTGAGAAGACTTTCTCGTATTCCATAAGTTTGAAGAGACATATGCTCAAGCACCTAGGCGAAAAGCCATTCAAATGCGATTTCTGTGGAAAACATTTTTACCAGTCGGGACACCTGAAAAACCATATACGCAAGCATACCGGCGAAAAACCCTTCAAATGTGATGTGTGTGGCGAGAGTTTCTCGTATTCTGTCAACCTTTACAGACATGTGTATAAACACACAGGCAAATTACCATTCCAATGCGAAATATGCGGGAAATTTTTCTCGCGGGCTGAACACCTGAACAGCCATGTATTCATGCATTCAGGCGAAAAACCATTTAAATGTGAAGTGTGTGGGAAGTGTTTTTCGCAGTCGGGACGACTCAAATGTCATATGCGCGTTCACACGGGGGAGAAACCATTCAAATGCAAAGTTTGTGGAAAGTGTTTCTCGGAATCGGGAGATCTAAAATCCCATTCACGATCGCACACAGGGGAGAGACCATTCAAATGCGATGTGTGCGGCAGTTGTTTTTTCGCGGTCGGGAAATTTGAAGTGTCATGTACGCAAGCATACTGGCGAAAAGCCATTCAAATGCAATGAATGTGAAAAGTGTTTCAAGCATTCGGTCAGTCTTAGAAGACACGTACTCAAGCACAGAGGCGAAAAGCCATTCAAATGCGATAAGGATACTTAGAAATGCATGGACATCAGCAAACATGGGCAAAAGACTTCATGTAATATTAGAGTGGCAATTGAAACATATCGTTCGTCAGTATGCCGTAGAAAAAATGTTCGAACCAGGACCGTCTCTCAGAAAAAATTCTCAGTGATAGCAACAACTAGTCATCTGATAAAGATCTGGAAGGAGGTAGATGTTACTCGACAATTTCGTTGATCCTTAATAAAAGAACACAGTATCTTGTTAACCACTTCCCTGATTAACCAACTCGGGTTGCTTCCGTCAAAATTTATTAACCCCAGTTAGCTCGTGTGAGTCCCATTTTCGCTGCTAAGGATTATTATCCCGAATATATGTTTCCATCATTTCATTAACCTTTTCCTGACTAGATGGGTAGCGACCTGGTTGGGAAGTTGGTATAGCGCTGGCCTTCTATGCCCAAGGTTGCGGGTTCGATTTTCGATGGCATTTAAGTGTGCTTAAATGCGACAGGCTCATGTCAGTAGATTTACTGTCATTAAAAGAACTCCTGCGGGACAAAATATCCGGCGACGCTTATAACCATGCATTTCAAATAAAACATAACATTTTTTAACACTAGATGGGTACAGAAGTTAGTGATATTGCTACATCTGGTGATGGGATTCCTACGTTTGGTATACGATATTTGAAGGCCGGAAGAAATCTCTGACTATCGAATGGTGGTAATTCGTAAGATTTTCGAAAAATACACACGAATGTCCTATCACCAGACAGGATTCCAAACCAACTGTTACAGGTAGATATTTTTCAGCGAGTTATTCCACGACTCAAAACAACCCAACCAGACAGGATTCCATGTGTAGTATTGCAATCAAATTCGACACAAGAGCAGATACTACTGTCCGGAATGCATTGTGCCACTGTGCATAATACCCTACTTTCGAGTCTATCACACGACAAGCAACATTTAACGCCTTGATAACAGCACTGGTATTATACCTCATAAATGAATCCATAAAAAACATAAGTTGGTAAATAGTTCAGGAGAAAATCAAAGTGGGACAATTACCAGAGCTGGAATCAAGATGCACAAGATAACTCGGGGTAATAATTCAGGTATGAACGTATATCTATTTTATAGTGATTTTTAGGTATGTAATAAAATGAGTCTTATACAGTGATGTAAAAAATGACTCTATTAAAAAATTTTTTTTTTTTTTCACAAAATTTATAAAATATATAGTAAGGGAAGAGGTTAAAAGACAGTTTTCCCCGTTTTCTTCAAAATCATCTCAGAAACATTTTAAATTGACGTGTCAAAAATGTTAGTGCATTTTACTGGTATAAGTGTTAAAATGCATTAAGCAGCTTACTGAATGCAGTGATTGCCTACTTTGTAACAGTCTGTGAAAATAAAAGAACACGTTTTCGGGGTACAATCGAAAGTGATTTATGTCAAGTTCTATTAACTATTTTTTTGTAACCTTTTTTGTACACCTAGCAATGCCAAACAGCTTTGGTCAACAGAATTTTTCAACCAGATTTTCAGTCGACGAAGTGTAGTCTACTATAAAATAATGACACCAATTTCTGTAAGAGTATATAATCGGTGATATTAATAATTCAATCGCTGCAACGTGAATTGTAGGTTAACATACAGGGTTGAAGTAAAAAACCAGGCAGATTATCAGGATGAATAGTTCATGTTGCATATAACAAAAAAGTCTAGAATCTTATTGGTGTAAAGTTTATAGTTTTCGCAAAAAAATCATTTTCCCAAAATTTTTAACACCCTCTGCTTCGATAACTATTAGGAGTGGGAACGTGGTTTATGTCTATGTTGATAGAGAAGTTAATAAAGAATTATTTTTTCTTTTGACGTATTTCAATAGAGTAGCCGTTTTTTAATAACTTTTATGCTCGACCGTGCCGAAATGTAGTAATTATACACCTGGTAGTAGCCCTTTAATGCACCTAATTAAAGTACACGTATTCATTAAAGTTCAGGTGTTCAGCCAATGACAAATCACCTTTGTACCATTATAAAACCGCAAGTATCGATTATTTTCGGATATGCAATCGAAAGACAATTAGCGAAAAGTCACGGAGGCTGGAAATCCAATACTGTCGCAGAAGGTTATGTTCTGTTACTATAATAATTAGCGTTAATTGTAAATAATATTCAAATAAATTCAATTTGTCATCTCGTTTTTTCAATTCTAAAACAATTTTCATCATCATCATCCTTCACGAATTAGGCCAGGTTATATCAAAGGCTGATGTTCATCTTATTCATCTAATTTTTGGGATTCGTTATATCAAGGTCAATTTTTCTTCTACTGACATTCGGCCTCGGAAAAAATCAATATTTCTTGCGCGTCTGCGCACATCTCTCTACGTTATATCAAGGTCAATGACATTCGGCCTCAGTTCTTGCGCGTCTGCGCACTCACATAACCATAACATGACCTACTTTTGAATAATTTCAAGTTAGAAATATGGTCGAGCATAAAAAGTCGTATGAAACTTGCCTATAATGGCAATTAAAATGCTCATATGAAAATTATGAAACTCGCTTGCGGTCATTTCATAAACAAACATACTTGCGTCTTAATTACTACCATTATAGGCTCATTGCATAATGTACTGTAATGTAAAAGGGAGGATAATTTTAACATTTTAAAATGAGAGAAGTTTGCAACATTGTAACCTTAGAGCGTGGTTAGTGAGGGTAGTTCACTCAGCAGACAAACCTGAGTTCGTTTCCTTGTATCAGTTCCTACTATGGAGTGCCGGTGAGTTGTTGTTTAGTGCTTGTTTGTATCAGATAGTGCCATGATTTTCAAACAGTGAATACCTTGATATGATATTAATTTACGGCGAAACACGATATAGTTTCCGTGCAGCTCAAGTGCTTTGAGGAGAGCGATAACCTGAGATGAATATTCCAAGTCCAGAGACATTTATCGCAGTCTGTCAGCGGTCCGTGATACTGGTACTGTTCCAGGCTATCGTAACCGTGGGCGGCAACGTTCTAACGAAATAATCGACAAAGAGGAGAATATCTTAAATCTGGTGGAAGAAAACCCTGGACGCAGCAGTCGCGATATTGCTCGAGAGATTGAGACATCCCATTTGACTGTACTTAGAACATTTAAAGAACAGTTGTGTATTGTCCAGGCAGCTAGGCATATCAAACGACCCAGTGACCCTCGCAAGGACCCGTCAAAATTGGCTGAGGATGTGTCAAGCATGTGTAGAAGCGAATGGGGGCCATTTTGAACATACCTCTGAAATGAACGTGTAATGCTTCAGATTGTTGTGGTTTGATGTCTAATGATGTAGCGTTAAACATTGTTTTTAAGTATATTATTAAATTTATGAATAACTTTTAATAAGCTAATGGAAATTAACAAATATATAATGTTTTGTTTACATTGAAGTTCAAAGACAAATGGGTCATTGTAACCCCAAGAGTTTATGCCTGGCGGGTAACCTATGTAATGGTTTATTTACATCTTGATTACACAACTTTTAACACTATCACTCCGGAATATGTATGATAAGACTTTCTTGTGTTAAATTTTAACGTACCTCGTTTCCATGTTTCGACCTATTTTGGGTCATCTTCAGAACTGGTCGTTGCTGGTCTTGGCACCTCTTGTTTCCTGTGAGGGTGCGTTCGTAGTGTAGTCAAAGAGTGTGTGTGTTCTGAAATTGAGTTGTGTATTGAGAATTTCGTTGGGGTGTGTTTTTGTGTGTCTGTATATTTCATATTGTTCTAGTGTGTTTGGTTTCTGGCTTTTTGGTTGGATGTGCAGTATTTACAAGTCTGTGTTGATGTCTCTGTAGGTGTGGTTGGCATTTGTGATGTGTTCTGCATATGTGGAGGTGTTTTGTAATTTTGTTATGGCTGTGATGTGTTCTTTGTAACGTGTTTGAAATGATCTGCCTGTCTGTTCTATGTAGAAGTTGTTGCAGGTGTTACATTTGAGTTTGTATACGCCTGTGTGGTTGTATTTGTTTGTGTTGTTTGTGTGTTCAGATGTTTTTGTAGAGTGTTATTTGTTCTGTATGCGATGTTGTAATTTAATTTCTTGAATGAGGTTGCAATTTTATGTGTGTTTTTTTGTTTTCGTATGTTAGTGTGATGTATTTTTGTGTTCTTGTGTTTGTGTTGTATTCTTCTGTTTTTGTGATTATGTTTTGTCTTACGTATTATGTTGTCTATTATGTTGGGATTGTAACCGTTTTCTTGTGCTATGCATTTGATTGTGTTTAGCTCTTCGTTGTAATCTTGTTGGTTCATTGGTATGTTGAGTAGTCTGTGTACCATTGTTCGGAATGCAGCTTGTTTGTGTTGTGTTGTGTGGTTGGATGTGTTTGTATGTGTGTTGTTGTTGTTGTGGGTTTTCTGTATACTTTGAATGTGTGTTTCTTGTCTACTTTTGTTAAAACATGTTAACAAGGTACGCTAAAATGTAACACAAGAAAGTCTTACCATACATATTCCGAAGGTTTATTTACATTGAAGTTGATTCACTGCCACGAGAGGTTACGAGATATTGCCGCTCTGCTGAACATGTAAACCTAATTATCTAATTAACCGTGCATTTCACAACAAAATATAATTGGCAGTTGGCACAGGTTTTTTCATAGTTATAGAGTGCTCCTAACCTTGAATATGCCTGATTATTTTCACTTCCAGTCTGTATATTATAAATAATATATTACGTTTTTATTTTGCAACATGAATAATCATGTGTTCTTGTATTTACTCACCTGAATGATCGTTCTGCTGAACAAGAAATTGCTGTAAGCGTGAAGGCAATTTTAATTGTTGTCGGTACAGCTGGAAAAAGAACACCAAAATTATTGCTACTCGAAAGATCACTGAATTTGAGGCTTCTTTGTTTGATGTTCTTTGCCAAATCTGTACCATGACTGAGACTCTTGTCTGAAGTTTTGCAATATACTTTCGTAGACCTTGTGGCATCGTTTACAGCTTTATAAATATTTACGAAGTTTAAATTTTTCATCCTTTTAGAATGCAAGAAAAACATTTTTAAATCTCAACATCTCATTTTTTCAGTCGAGATAAAATGGCATCTTAAAAATGCCGGATTAGCGCTAAAAATAAACAATATTGTCACTAGCTGTATAAATTAATTATTTTTAGAAAAAAGTAAAATGATTAATTCTCAGTTACTGGCAGTTCTGTGCGGGCGGTCCTGGTTCGAATGTGATGTCCTTGGAATGTTTTACTCGAAATCATAAAGTTTTAATATGCATACGCACCATTAAAATTGTCCAGAAACCATTCGCTTGAAGTGTGTAAAGTGTGTTTTTCTTCTGTATTCATACACTGTACAGTCTGAGAAACAATTGATGGCGCGACTATTCGTGGTAAAAAAAAGTTTAAATATTGAAGAGCGATTCACACCAGTACGTTTTTGTGTGTGTGTGTGTGTGTGTGTGCTGCTCCCTTTGAGTTGAAGTCAGGCAGCTGTTATTCTTTGAGATATTTCGTGTTTAATACAATTTACCTCGTTTTGCTTTCTTTCCGAGATATAAATTGTTTTATGTGACGTATTTCATAGCGTGTTTTGGAAAAGCCATTGATTTAATTCCCAATATACTAGGTCCATTTAAGAGAGTAGTGTATTATGATAATAAATGATTGAAAGAATTTTAGTTTTGTCCTTTAAATGTGCAGAAATGTTATCCAAACTAATGTAAGAGTTTAACATTCCTTTTCAGAATGAGGAGTTATATTTGTTCAGATCAAATTTTTGCACGTTTAAAGGGCAAAACTAAAATTCTTTAAATTATTAAGTATCATAATACATTGCTCTCTTAAATTGACTGAACATACTGGGATTTAAATCGATGGCTTTCTCAAAACACGCCATGAACTGTTTCATATAATAGTACATTATGCAACGAGCCTATAATGGTAGTAATTAAGACGCGAGTATGTTTATGAAACGAGCGCAAGCGAGTTTCATAATTTTTATACGAGCGTCTTAATTACAATTATAGGCAAGTTTCACACGACTTTTTATGCTCGACCATATTTCTAACTTGAAATTATTCTTAAGTATTCATGTTATTCTTATCTGACTGAGGAGCGGAACTGACCTTGTGCAATACCTCGTAAATTGTGAGATGTGCGCAGACGCGAAAGTATTGATTTTTTCCGAGAAACAGATGTCGACGACCTTGATATAATCTAGAGAGTAAAAGAAACACATACGAGCAATGCTGGGTAACTTTCGGTGCTGGACCCCGGACTCATTTCACCGGCATTATCACCTTTATTTCATTCAGACGCTAAATAACCTGAGATGTTGATACAGCGAAGTAAAATAACCCAATAAAAAAAAAAAAGAAACATTAATCTTGATATAACCTTGAAATTGAATTATACATTGAAAAACGAGATGACAAATTGAATTTATTTGAATATTATTTACAATTAACGGTAATTATTATAGTAACAGAACATAACCTTCTGCGACAGTATTGGATTTCCAGCCTCCATGACGTTTCGCTAGTTGTCTTTCGATTGCATATCCGAGAATAATCGATACTTGCGCTTTCGTATTGCTTTCTGATTGGTGGAAAACCTGAACTTTAATGAATAGGTGTACTTTAATGAGGTCCATTAAAGGGCTGCTACCAGATGTATAATTAGGCCTACTACATTTCGGCATGGTCGAGCATAAAATAATTTTTATTTCGAAAAACGAGTAAAATTATATTAAACTTTTTTGTTTGAAATGTCTGAATATATACTTGGGCAGAAATAAAACGAAGATAATCAAAGAAAATTAATGCAAAGATATAAAAGAGACGTGTAGTTCTAATACCTTGTACAATGGCACCGGCATTTATCACTGCCTTGGATCTTCAGCACATTGAGTCGACCAACTGCATGGGAATTGGGCGCTTTCTCCACTAGATTAAAACCGTCCGTGATAGAAACGGTCTGTATGAAGTGATGCAATACTCCAGGACTTACTTAAATCTGCCTAATACATATGTGTAAATATTCAAACCCAAACGTATCTCAAGTGATGACTTAAAGAGAAGATAGCTGCTGTGAAAGCTGAATATGTTTCATAACTACACGACTCTTTCGTGAGTGCGTAAACGATTATCTTAATTTAATCATTGTGCTACTCGAACTCATGTATGTGCTCTAGGCTTCGAGAATGCAAGACGTCCTGCCGGTGGCGTAACATGAACCTCAGGAGCCACGAAGGACAGGTGACGTCACTCGCCAGCTGAAACGCTATCAGCGCTCAGCACGGAACTCAACTGCATGTGTCAGCAGAACAACAGAAGGAGAGTGCTGTATGTACGAAAATACAGAACACAGAGTTAAGACTTGAATGCTTTCAAGATAAACATTTAGCTTAAGAATGGAGTGAATTACATTGAAAAATGTGTGTGTGTGTGTGTGTGTGTGTGTGTGTGTGTGTGTGTGTGTGTGTGTGTGTGTGTGTGTGTGTGTGTGTGTGTGTGTGTGTGTGTGTGTGTGTGTGTGTGTGTGTGTGTGTGTGTGTGTGTGTGTGTGTGTGTGTGTGTGTGTGTGTGTGTGTGTGTGTGTGTGTGTGTGTGTGTGTGTGTGTGTGTGTGTGTGTGTGTGTGTGTGTGTGTGTGTGTGTGTGTGTGTGTGTGTGTGTGTGTGTGTGTGTGTGTGTGTGTGTGTGTGTGTGTGTGTGTGTGTGTGTGTGTGTGTGTGTGTGTGTGTGTGTGTGTGTGTGTGTGTGTGTGTGTGTGTGTGTGTGTGTGTGTGTGTGTGTGTGTGTGTGTGTGTGTGTGTGTGTGTGTGTGTGTGTGTGTGTGTGTGTGTGTGTGTGTGTGTGTGTGTGTGTGTGTGTGTGTGTGTGTGTGTGTGTGTGTGTGTGTGTGTGTGTGTGTGTGTGTGTGTGTGTGTGTGTGTGTGTGTGTGTGTGTGTGTGTGTGTGTGTGTGTGTGTGTGTGTGTGTGTGTGTGTGTGTGTTTACGTGTGTGTGTGTGTGTGTGTGTGTGTGTGTGTGTGTGTGTGTGTGTGTGTGTGTGTGTGTGTGTGTGTGTGTGTGTGTGTGTGTGTGTGTGTGTGTGTGTGTGTGTGTGTGTGTGTGTGTGTGTGTGTGTGTGTGTGTGTGTGTGTGTGTGTGTGTGTGTGTGTGTGTGTGTGTGTGTGTGTGTGTGTGTGTGTGTGTGTGTGTGTGTGTGTGTGTGTGTGTGTGTGTGTGTGTGTGTGTGTGTGTGTGTGTGTGTGTGTGTGTGTGTGTGTGTATGTGTGTGTGTGTGTGTGTGTGTGTGTGTGTGTGTGTGTGTGTGTGTGTGTGTGTGTGTGTGTGTGTGTGTGGTGTGTGTGTGTGTGTGTGTGTGTGTGTGTGTGTGTGTGTGTGTGTGTGTGTGTGTGTGTGTGTGTGTGTGTGTGTGTGTGTGTGTGTGTGTGTGTGTGTGTGTGTGTGTGTGTGTGTGTGTGTGTGTGTGTGTGTGTGTGTGTGTGTGTGTGTGTGTGTGTGTGTGTGTGTGTGTGTGTGTGTGTGTGTGCCCCGACAAAAACAAAAGAGAATGGAGAGAGAGAAAAAAATATTGTGTTATCTTGATAATATCCTATATTGCGAAATTTTATTGTACCGAAGGAAAATAAAAGTATCCAAAATGTATTATTATACCTAGAATTGATGTGTTATAGCTGACGCCATTCAACGAACCGAACCGAACTAACACAAAATTGTAGAATATCTCAAAATTTAACACAGAAAATCCAAAACAATTAGAATGCATAAACCAAGTTTTAAGGGGAGAGGATGGTATTTTTTGGTGAAAAATGAGTAAATTAAAAAAAAAATTCTTTAAAATACTCTGTGATATCTGTGCAATGCATAGTATAACATTTTGTGGGTATTTGTGCCCTTACCGGATGTTCAGTCGCCATTTTTAAACTTCCTGCGTTATGGATTTTTAAATCACTCGTCCGCTTTTATTGTTGTTTCCAGTAAATTAAATTTTCAAAACATTTTTTTTTTCTTTAAAATACCCTTTGATATGTGTGCAATGCATAGTATAACATTTTGTGGGTATTTGTGCCCTTACCGGATGTTCAGTCGCCATTTTTAAACTTCCTGCGTTATGGATTTTTAAATCACTCGTCCGCTTTTATTGTTGTTTCCAGTAAATTAAATTTTCAAAACATTTTTTTCTTTAAAATACCCTTTGATATGTGTGCAATGCATTTTATTTTGTTGAGTCGCTTTTTAAACTTCCTGCGTTAAAAAATTACCCCACTTTGATATTAAATTTTGAAAACATTTTTTTTCTTTAAAATACCCTTTGATATGTGTTGAATGCATAGTATAACATTTTGTGGGTATTTGTGCCCTTACCGGATGTTGAGTCGCCATTTTTAAACTTCCTGCGTTATGGAGTTTTAAATCACTCGCCCGCTTTTATTGTTGTTTCCAATAAATTAAATTTTCAAAACATTTTTTTCTTTAACCCTTTTATCCTTTGATATGTGTGGAATGCATTGCATAACATTTTGTGAGTATTTTTGCCCTTATCGGATGTTGAGACGTCATTTTTAAACTTCCTGCGCTATGGATTTTTAAATCACACGCCCCCTTTTATCGGTTTCCGGTAACTTCATTTTTTTTTTTTTGCTACATTGCCAGACAAAAATGGATATAATTTCTGAACTATTAAAGATACATGCATGAAATTTAGAACACACATTATTTAGACTATTAGAAATCTTTTCTCTGTAACAGAATTTTGCTAATTGATTTCATCGTAAAAATACGTCCGTTTGTTTGCAAGAAAGGAAATCAGAAAATTGTTATTAAATATTCATTGTTTATTTTACAAATGTAGAGACTAATATCAAAATTCTGTTACAGACAGTTTGTAGAACATGCTTTTGCAAATACATTGCAAAAAACTGTTTGAATATATTTTTAAAAACGGTTTAGATAGATCGGTTTTAGTACAATCCTGCATTGGGTATATTTTTTTTCAAATCATGTCCCCCAAATAATTTTTTTTTTCACAATATTTATATTTGGTTGAGTTGCTACAGCTATGAGCTCTTTACATACAAAAAAGTTAATATTTTACACCAAATAGGAAAAAAGTTTTAAGAACGCCTTGTAGCATGATTTCCTATGGAGGCATTAAATTTGAAACAGTCCAGGAACAGTGTCAGCGGAATACATGGTTAAGGCGCGCAATGCAATCCCAGCTTGCGAAGTAAGTAGGTGCTTAGCCAGCATTATAGAGTTATGTCGCATGTGCGGTGAATGACTGGGTACGATGAAAGTATTCTTACGCCACGAATCACTGCTGGACTAATCGCAGTGGTCCAGTGGAACAAAGCATGCATTTAAATGGGTTAAATTAAATCACGCATTGTTCGAACTCTTTTCTTACACGTACAGCTTACAGCAGTAACATTTTTGGAAATATTCAACATTTTTTTCCTCCATTACTGTATCTTGTACAATAATGAAAATTGGTATGTGTAAAACACTGTCCTTCTGCTATATGAAAAAATATTTTTACGATTTAAAAAATTATTTATATACATTTTTTTCAAAATTTAAAATTGTGGCAGTTTACTGTGCAGTGATGAAGCGTTTCCCTCATAACTCATTAACTTGTTAATTGTTTCATGTACTCTCTCTTTTATTTTATTGCTGAAACCCATGTTTACAATATCATGCTCTTTCAACTACATTCCTAAATAAGTAATATATTTTTTTTATTTTGTGTTAGAAGAAAATACTGATATTTGACCATTTTTTTAAATGAATTTATTTTTTTATCAGACAATCTGTCAAAGGTAGAGAAGTGATCTTGCATCATATTGTAGATATGGCATGCATAAATACACACGAAAAATTTCACCACAGAATGTTGGATAGTTTTTTAGTTATGTGGGAAACGCTTCATCGCTGCATAGTGAATTGAATTTTGAAAAAAAAAAAATGTCAATAATTTGTTTTAAATCGTAAAAATATTTTCTTCATATAGCAAGGAGGACAGTGTTTCACACATACGAATTTTCAGTATTGTACAAGATACAGTAATGGATGAAAAAAATGTTGAATATTTCCAAAATTTTATTACTGTAAGCTGTACCTAACCCCTTAAAGAGAATTATTTGTAACATGTTTGATTAAGACGACATCTTCTAGCACGAATAATCAAAAGAGTTTTAAAGCCCATCTCACCTATCGGATAACGTGGGTGGTACCCCAGCCAGGAAGCTGATAAGAAAACATAAAAATTGATGGTGAGAAGATTGGCGGCAGACAGTGATACCATCGGATGGTGCCACGGTCGGGCAGAGATCGAGGACCAAGTGGTAATGACGTCAGCGGAAACAAGAGATATACCATTGTAAGTAACTTGTGTAACTTATATACTTACTTACAAATGGCTTTTAAGGAACCCGAAGGTTCATTTAATAAATCCAGCGGTCCCTATCCTGTGCAAGATTAATCCAGTCTCTATCATCATACCCCACCTCCCTCAAATCCATTTTAATATTATCCTCCCATCTAATTCTTCTTCCCTCCGGTCTCCCAACTAATACTCTATATGCATTTCTGGATTCACCCATACGTGCTAGAACCTATCGCAAACGTCTGGATTTTATGTTCAATTATGTCAGGTTACAATGCGTGCAGTTGTGTTGTGTAACTTTCTCCATTCTCCTGTAACTTCATCCCGCTTAGCCCCAAATATTTTCCTAAGCACCTTATTCTCAAACACCCTTAACCTATGTTCCTCTCTCAGAGTGGGAGTCCAAGTTTCACAACCATATAGAAGAACCGGTAATATAACTTATATATTGTGTAAATATTTAATAAATCAAGTAGAGTTTCATTCACAACTAATTCAGTCTAGAACCTTAGTTCAGTAACCATGTAGTTTTCCTACAATATCCTGAGAGTCCTAGCTCTTTCAGTCAAATCGTTTCTTTTCCTTTATTGAGCGTAATGGTGATGTCAGAAGGAGGAGTCGAACGCAGAAGTCATCCGTTCAGCAAGTCGCGTACAACAGTAGTAAACATGCGGGGATGCTACAGTGAAAAGGGCGGTTGTCTGAGCCCCTTCCTTCTCCATGTGTAGAGAGAAGTCTGCTTTGGTAAGTCAAAATAACCATTTTTTGAAACTTTGCCGGCCTCTACCATCCAAATGCCTGGGGGCAGAGGGCTGCCCTTTACACTACAGATAGAGTTCGAGGAGCTTTATTCGCTGCAGTTATCAGCTTTCTTCTCGCTACAGATACGGTGAAGTTATGGCGGCGAGAATGTTGGCGGAACAGAGGTTAGCACTTGGTATTTGTTTTTTCTCGGAAATCAGCTATTGTTCGGGATTGATGCTACTGTATCCGGAGTGAATAAAGGGGGAATACAACACTGCATCCCGTTTCTCGAGATACCCATTACTTCAGGAGATTAGAGACCGAAACATTTTAAGTAGGCGAATAAAATTAGGCTTGGAAAAATGCAATGGATTTGCTCGATTTTACTGGTTGTTATTAGTAAACATGAGGGAATGTTACAGTGAAAAGGGCGGGTGTCTGAGCCCCTTTGTTCTCCTTGTGTAGAGTCTTATTTTTCGCACACAAATCTTTATATTTTTCTCGTTAATTTTCCTCTCCATTGCCTCAAATTTGCGCTGTATTTTCTCTGAATTCTCCAGGCTAGTTTCCCCTCAAATTTTCGCTCTAATAAACCTTCCATTTTCCCCTCTAAATTTCCTGTGTTTTCAGATCCAATATCCTACTAATTTCCGCTATTATTTCCTCTCCACTTTCCGCACTAATTTCCCAGGTTTTTCCACACAAATTTTCGTCTATTTTCCTCTCTATTTTTCCTCTATTTTCAGCTCTAATTTTAATATGTTTTACGCTCTAATTTACTACTAGTGTCCGCTCTAATTTCTCTATATTTTCCGCCCTAGTTCCCCTTTTTAATCCGCATTATTTTCCCCTTAATTTTCGCCCTAGTTTCCCTATAATTACTGCTCTAATGTAACTCTATTTTTCCCTGTAGTTATCATCTAATTTACGCTCCATTTTCCCTCAAATTTCCGCAATACTATCCCACTATTTTCCTTCCTAATTTCCACCCACTTTCCGCTCTAATTTCCATCTACATTCTAAAACTTACCTTTTTAATTTTCCTACAATTACCGCTCTAATTTCGCTCTATTTTCCTCTCTAATTTCCATTTATTTTCCCACTAATTACCATGTTTCCGGCACTAAATTCCTTCCATTTTCCGCTCTAATTCCCCTTATTTTCCGCATTAATATATCTGTATTTCCGCTCTAGTGTCCCTCTATTTTCCGCTCTTGTTTCCCTCTACTTTGTACTTTAATTTCCCCCTACTTTCAGCACTAATTTCCACCTATTTTCCGCTCTACTTTCCGTCTACTTTCCCTTCCATTTTCCCTCTATTTTGCGCTCTAGTTTAGATCTATTTCCGCTCCACTTTCCCTGTAATTTCCGCTCTAAATTACGCTATTGATTCCTTCTATTTTATGCTCTCATTTCCCTTACTTTTCGCTCTAGTTTCCCTCTATTCTTCCTCATTCCCTCTATTTTCGCTGTCGTTTCTATTTTCCGCTTTTATTTTCGTCCATTTTCAGCACTAATTTCCCCTCTATATTACGCCCTATTTTCCGTGTATTTTCCGCTCTAACTTCACTCTATTTTTCTCTCTAATATCCCTTTATTTTTCCTCTAATTACCATGTTTCCCGCACTAAATTTCTTCTATTTTCCGCTCATTCCTCTGTATTTTCCGCAATAATATATCTGTATTTCAGCTCTAGTCTCCCTCTATTTTCTGTTCTTGTTTCCCTCTACTTTGTACTTTAATTTCCCTCTATTTCAGCACTAATTTCCACCTATTTTCCGTTCTACTTTCCGTTCCATTTTCCTCTATTTGCGCTCTAGTTTAGATCTGTTTTCCTATCTATTTTATACTCTCATTTCCCGTACTTTTCGTTCTAGTCTCCCTTTATTTTTCCTCATTCCTTCTATTTCCGCTCTCGTTTCTATTTTCTGCTTTAATTACCCTCCATTTTCAGCACTAGTTTCCATCTATATGTTGATCTAATTTCCCTCTATATTACGCCCTAGTTTCCCTCTATTTTCCGCTCTAACTTCCGTTTCCTTCTGGCTTCAATTTCCCTCCATTTTCCACAATAATATTTTTCTACATTTCGCTCTAGTTTCCCTCTATTTTACGCTTTCTTAACCACTGTAATTTTCCTCTGTTTTTGTTCTAATTTCCCTCTATTTCCGCTCTACTTTCCTCTGCCAAAGGATTATGATAAGCAATCATTACTTTGTTATGACCATAAGCAATATATTTTCACTTTATTTGAAAGTAATGAAATCGTACTTATTAAAACATTCAGTTTAATCATTGAAGACATGCGACAAAGATTGCTTCCTGTTTCAACAGATTACCGGACAGTTTAGCGAGGATTATCCAGTAATCATCAACAAACCGCGTGATCATTTTGAATTCTGATTTTCTATTGGTTTAATCAAAAACAGAGATTCATTCGTGAGAGTTCCTTAAATCTGTATTGTTCCAAGTGACAACACGAAATGCCGATCTGAAGTAATGGTTAAGAATCAGAAGCGTGGTGTTCAGTGAATGCAATACCGTCTTTTTAGAAGATTCGCGGGCAAAATAGCGTCACTCTGTTACGTCACAAAGGGCGCGGTTCGAGAACTTATAAATGGACATGAAACGTCAAAATAGCGGTCATTAGTCATTGGTTCATTGGTGAAGACAGCGGTCCTAACTTCCCGACGTCCAGAAAGAAGGCAGAAAATGGCATCATCTCTGAATAACACCAGGGTTCACCCTACAATCAACTGTAAGTAAAATCAACAGTTCAATTCTTGTACTTTACATTTGCTAGTTCATTCTGATATTTTAAGGGGAGGGAGAGGTGACATTTTCGAACAAAACTGATGAAAAAATGAAAATTTGGTTTTTTCCATTTTTGTTATCTTTATTTTGATATTCCGATGTTAGTTTTTGATTTTGTGCCCTTAAAAGTATGAAATTAAAACCAAGATAACTGTATTATTATATTATTCCCATAATAAACTAATACTTATCATTATTTATATACCTTCACTGAACTTACTTACTGGCTTTTAAGGAACCCCGAGTTTCATTGCCACCCTCGCATAAGCCCGCCATCGGTCCCTATCCTGAGCAAGATTAATCCAGTCTCTATCATCATATCCCACCTCCCTCAAATCCATTTTAATATTATCTTCCCATCTAAGTCTCGGCCTCCCCAAAGGTCTTTTCCACCTGGCCTCCCAAATAACACTCTATATGCATTTCTGGATTCGCCATACGTGCTACATGCCCTGCCCATCTTAAACGTCTGGATTTAATATTCCTAATTATGTCAGGTGAAGAATACAATGCGTGCAGCTCTGCGTTATGTAACTTTCTCCATTCTCCTGTAACTTCATCCCTTTTAGCCCCAAATATTTTCCTAAGAACCTTATTCTCAAAAACCTTCAATCTCTGTTCCTCTCTCAAAGTGAGAGTCCAAGTTTCACAGCCATACAGAACAACCGGTAATATAACTGTTTTATAAATTCTAACTATCAGATTTTTGACAGCAGATTAGATGACAAAAGCTTCTCAACCGAATAATAACACGCATTTCCCATATTTATTCTGAGTTTAATTTCCTCCCGAATGTCATTTACATTTGTTACTGTTGCTCCAAGATATTTGAATTTTTCCACCTCTTCGAAGTATAAATCTCCAATTTTTATAGTTCCATTTCGTACAATATTCTGATCACGAGACATAATCATATACTTAGTCTTTTCGGGATTTACTTCCAACCCTATCTCTTTACTTGCTTCAGTAAATTTCCCGTGTTTTCCTAATCGTTTGTAGATTTTCTCCTAACATATTCACGTCATCCGCATAGACAAGCAGCTGATGTAACCCGTTCAATTCCAAACCCTCTCTGTTATCCTGGACTTTCCTAATGGCATATTCTAGAGCGAAGTTAAACAGTAAAGGTGATAGTGCATCTCCCTGCTTTAGCCCGCAGTGAATTGGAAAAGCATCAGATAGAAACTGGACATATAAATAAAAAGAAATATTGAACATTTCTTACAGTATGGTGCATGGAGTATTAATTTATATCAAACGATATAAAGTTTTATAAAATTATTCATATTTACAGAACTATTGTACTTAGAAAGTTGAAACTTGGTATGTCCATTACTAATAACATACTTAGTATCCATGATCAATTTCAAACAAATCGGATAAATTTTGTGGATTTTGAAATATTCACCTCTGCCTCCCCTTAAAATTAACAGCAATTTTGATACTTTATAAATAATTGTTCAATTTCAATATTCTATATTTATCTGTTCTAATTTGATATCTTGTTAATAAACTTACTAATAGTGAATATCTAAACTTGTGATTGTTCCCAAAGCCTGAGATCACATTCTAAATAGGAATTCCTCCTATCCATAAGCAAGTACAGTATACTGTATAAATCATATCAGAGAGTTAGGAAGTATAACGCAGTGTCTCATTCATTTTTTGTGTTGTCTTGATAGTAGGATGTAACTCGCGATTTTCTCAAAGATAAGCCATCCGCACTTGTCGTGGCAAGCGGCACGATACCTCTATTTTCCGATCTAATTTATCTCTATTTTCTGCACTAGTTTTCCTCTATTTTGGTTCTAGTTCCCTCTCTCTTTTCCGTTCTAGTTCCATTTACTTTCCGCTCTAATTCCGATCTCATTTCCTCCCCAGTTTCTCTCTATTCCCCCCCTCTACTTTCGCTCTACTTTTCCTTTATAGTCTGCCCTATACTCCGCTCTAGATTCTCTCCACTTTTCCCTCTATTTTCACCCTAATTATCCATTATTTCCGCTCTAGTTTCCCTCTAATATCGCTCTAATTCCATTCTATTTTCCGCTGTAACTTTTCTTTATTTTCCTCTGTAGTTTTCGCTCTTATTTCCCTCTATTTTCTGTTCTATATTCCGCTCTAATTTAAATCTGCTTTGCATTCTAATTTTAATCTATTTCCTGACTTAGTTTCCTATTAATTTTCGCATTAATAACCCTCTATTTTCCTCCCTAGTTTCACTTTAATTTCCGCACTAATTTAACTCTATTCGTAGCTCTAATTTCTATCTAACTTCCGCTATAATTTCCTTTTAATTTCCATAATAATTTCCATCACTTTTCTGACCTAATTTTCTCCTATTTTACGCATTAATTCTCTCTATTTTCAGCTCTAATTTCCCTCTAAATTCCAATCAAATTTCCCTTTATATTCCGCTCTAATTTCCCTCAAATTTCCCCTCTAATTTAGTCCTATTTTTCGCACTCAATTTCCTCTATTTTCGATCGAATATCCCTCTCTTCTCCGCTCTAATTTCCCCCTATTTTCCGCACTTCTTTCCCTGTATTTTCCACACAAATTTCTCTCTATTTTCTGCTCTACTTTCTTTCTACTTTTCCTCTCATTTCCGTTCTAATTCCACTGTATTTTCCGTTCTAATTTCCTTCAACTTTCCGCTATAATTTCCCTGACTTCCGCAAAAATTTGGGTTTATTTTCCGGACTAGTTTCCCTCTATTTTCCGCTCTAGTTACTCTCTAATTTCTCTCAATTTCATGCTATGGTTTTCCTCTACGTTTCGCTATAATTTCCCTATATTTTCCGTTATAGAATCCCTTTATATTTCGCTATAATTTACCTATAATTTCCTGTCTAATTTCCCTCTATTATCACTTTACTGTCCCTCAAGTTCCCCAATAATTTCCAACTATTTTACGCCTATTTTTCGTTCTAATTTCCCCTATTTTCAGATATAGTTAGACTATTTTACCCATTATTTTCCCTTTATTTTCCGCTCTAGTTTCCTTTATTTTCCGCTCTAATTCCTATTTTCCGCTAATTTTCCTATAATTTCTACTTTAACCCATTTGATCCCAAGATACTTTCAATGATTGGAATATAAATATTTCAGAATTGCCCAAATGATTTTTATTAAAAATGTTGGTGTTTCTCATAAATTCCTACTTACTGACACATAAGAAACAAAATAAGATGATTATTGGTCCTCTCAAATCATTTATCATTTGGGAACAGTGGGAGTAAAGGGTTTCTTTGTATTGACACCATTCCACACTTAATGTTCCTGTTTCCCTTCTATTCTGATCATCCCCTATTAACTCTCGAGGTTTCCTTGTATTCTCGTCATTCCCCACTTAACCTTCTCCTTTGTATTCTCATGATTCTCCACTTAAGCTTCCGCGTTATCTATTTTCCGCTGTAGTTACTAATTTCCCTCAATTTCATGCTTTTGTTTTCCTCTACGTTTCACTATAATTTCCCTCTATTTTCAGTTATAGAATCCTTTTATATTTCGCTATAATTTACCTGTACTTTCCTCTCTAATTTCCCTCTATTATCCACTTTATTGTCCCTCAAGTCCCCCAATAATTTCCAACTATTTTTACGCCTATTTTTCGTTCTAATTTCCCCTATTTTCAGATATAGTTAGCCTTTATTTTACCCATTATTTTCCCTTTATTTCCCGCTCTAGTTTCGCTTTATTTTCCGCTCTAATTATCATATATTTCCGGCACTAATTTACTTCTATTTTTCGCACTAATTTTCCTATAATTTCTGCTTTAATATCCCTCTAATTTGTCGGTATTTTCCGCTCTAATTCTCCTGTATTTTCCGCAGTAGTATACCTTCATTTCCCCTCTACTTCACGCTCTAATTTTCGTCTATTTTTCTTTCTAATTCCCTCTTTTTTTCGCTCCAATTTCCGTCTATTTTCCGCATTAATTTGACTGTATTTTCTGCTCTAGTGTTCCTATTTTTGCGCTCTAGGTTCCCTCTATTTTGCACTCTCGTTTCGCTCTACTTTCTATCTAATTTCCTCTTTAAACTCCGCTCTAGTATTCCTCTACTTTCACTAGTTTTGCTTCTCTATTTCTGCTGTCGTTTCAGTCTATTTTCCGCTCTAATTTCTTTCATTTTTCTCACTAGATTTCCTCTATATTTTTATCCGATTTCCCTTTATTCCGCTCTAGTTCCCCTCTGTTGTCCGCTCTAAATTCACTCCATTTTTTCCGCCCCACTTTCCCTTTATTTCCGTCTTTAAATTTCCTCATTTTTCACATTAATTTCTCTTCATTTTTCACTCTAGTTTCCCTCTATTTTATGTTCAAATTTGCCTGTATTTTGCGCTCCAATTTCCCTTTATTTTGCGCTCTAAATTACCTCTATCTTCCGCTCTAGTGTCTATTTTACTCTAATATCCGTCTATTTTCCGTAATATTAATCCTCCATTTTCCGCTTTAATTTCATTCTAACCTCCGTTTAGTTCCCCTCTATTTTCCGCACAAATTTCTCTCTTTTCCGTGCAAATTTCCCTCTATTTTCCTCTCTGATTTCGGCCGATTTTCCTTCGTAATTACTCTCTATTTTCCACACCAATCTCCCTGTATTTTCCGAATCGCGTTGCTCACTTTCATATATAATTTTCCTCTATTTTCTACCCTAGTATCCCTTTATTTTCCGAATTACTTTCTCTCTAATTTTCGCTCTAGTTTCCCTCTAATTTCTCCTCCACTTTCGCTCAATTTTATGCCCTAATGTTCCTCTATATTTCGCTAAAATTTGCCTCTTTTTCCCCTATAATTTCCCTCTATATTTCACTATACTTAACATATATATTCGGCTCTAAATTACCTATATTTACCGATCCAATTTCCTCTTAATATCCGCTCTACTACCTCTAAATTTCCGTCATTTTTTGTATTCTCATCATTCTCCACTTACCTTTCCGCTTTTTCTTTGTATTCTCTTAATTCTCCACTTTCCTTTCCAGGTTTTCTTTGTATTCTCATCATTCTCCACTTAAGTTTCCGGTTTTTTGTTTTCTCTTCATTCTCCACTTACCTTTCCGCTTTTTCTTTGTATTATCATCATTCTTCAATTGACTTTCCACATTTCCTTTGTATTCTCTAAAATCGAAAATAAAATATTTCCTCTTAACTCTCCGAGTTTTCTTTGCATTCTCATTATTCTCCACTTATGTTTCCGCATTGTCTTTGTATTCTCATCATTCTACTTTATCTTTCCGCGTTTTCTTTGTATTCACATCATTCTCCACTTATGTTTCCGCGTTTTCTTTGTATTCTCATCATTCTCCACTTACGTTTTTGCGATTTCTTTGTATTCACATCTTTCTCCATATGTTTCCACGTTTTCTTTGTATCCTCATCTTTCTCCTCTTATATTTCCTCGTTTTCTTTGTATTCTCATCATTCTACTTCAATTTCCACTTTTTCTTCGCATTCTCATCATTCTCCACTTATGTTTCCGCGTTTTCTTTGTATTCTCATCATTCTCCACTTATGTTTCATCGTTTTCTTTGTATTCTCATCATTCTCCTTATGTTTCCGCGTTTTCTTTGTATTCTCATCATTCTGCACTTTAATTTCCACGTTTTCTTCACATTCTCATCATTCTCCACTTATGTTTCCGCGTTTTCTTTGTGTTCTCATCATTCTACACTTATTTGTCCGCGTTTTCTTTGTATTCTCATAATTCTCCATTATGTTTCATCGTTTTCTTTGTATTCTCATCATTCTCCGCTTATTTTTCCGCGTTTTCTTTGTAATCTCAGCATTCTCCATATGCTTCCGTGTTTTCTTTGTATTCTCATCATTCTGAACTTTAATTTCCACGTTTTCTTCACATTCTCATCAATCTGCTTATGTTTCCGCGTTTTCTTCGCATTCTCATCATTCTCCACTTACGTTTCCCTGTTTTCTTTGTATTCTCATCATTCTCCAATTACGTTTCCCCGTTTTCTTTGTATTCATCATTTCCCACTTAACCTTCCACCTTATCTTTGTATTCTTATCATTTCCACTTGACTTTCCGATTTTTCTTTGTATTCTCATCATTCCCATTAACTCACAGCGCTTTCTTTGTATTGACATCATTCCACACTTAACCTTCCGCGTTTCCTTCTATTCTCATCCTCCACTTAACTCTCTTTGTATGTCTATATATTCTATCTATTGTATTCTATCTATGCTATTCTATGTATATAATCTATCTACAATAGTCTATCTATTCTGTATCTATTCTATCTACTGAATCTATTTCATCTGTTCCTTTCGATCTATCTATTCTATCTATTGTATTATATTCTATCTATTCTACTCTATCTCTTCTATTCTATCTATTCTACTCTATCTATCTATTCTATCTACCTATTATATTCTATGTATACTATTCTATCTATATGTTCTATCTTTCTTCAATATTCTATGTAGTCTATTTCATCTATCTATTCTATTCTATCTCTCTATTCTCTTCCATCTATTATATGCTATCTACTCTATTCTATCTATCTTCCTATTCTATTCTATCTATTTTATTCTATTCTATCAATTCTATTCTATCTATTCTATTTATTCAATATATCTATTCTATTCTATCTATTCTATCCATCTATTCTGTCTATCTATTCTATTCTATCTATTTTGTCTGTCTATTCTGTCTATCTATTGTATTCAATCTATTCTGTTCTAACTATTCTATTCTATGTATCCATTCTATTCTACCTATTCTATTCTATCTTATCTATTCTATCTATCTATTATATCTATTTATTCTCTATATCTATCTATCTATCTATCTATCTATCTATCTATCTATCTATCTATCTATCTATCTATCTATCTATCTATCTATCTATCTATCTATCTATCTATCTATTTATCTATTCTATCTATTTAATCTGTCTATTTTATTCTATCTATTTTATTCTATATATCTATTCTATTCTATCTATTCTATTCTATTTATCTATTCTATTTATCTATTCTATTCAATATTTTCTACACTATCTATTCTATTCTATCTATTCTATCCAATCTATCTATTATATCTATTTGTTCTGTCTATCTATTCTATTCTATCTATTCTAATCTATCTATCTATCTATCTATTCTATCTATTCTATTCTATCTATTCTATTCTATCTATTCTATTCTATCTATTTATTCTATCTATATGCAATATTCTATCTATTCTATTCTATCTATCTATTCCGTCTAACTATTCTATCTATCTATTCTATCCCATCTATTCTATTTTACCTATCCATTCTATTCTATCTATTCTATCTATCTATTCTATACTATCTATTTTATTCTATCTATTCTATTCCCTCTATTCTGTCTATATATTCTATCTATCTATTCTAGTCTATTCTATCTATTCTATTCTATCTATATATTCTATCTACAATATTCTATCTATTCTGTATATTTATTCTATCTGTCTATTCTATTCTATCTATTCTATTCTATTCTATTTTATCTATTCAATTCTATCTATTCTATCTATCTATTTTATTCTTTCTATTCCTTTGTATCTATTCTAACCTATCTATTCTATTCTATCTATTCTATTATATGTATTCTATTCTATCTATACTATTCTATCTATCTATTCTTTCTGTCTATTATATTCTATCTATTTTATTCTATCAACTCTGTCTATCTATTCTATTTATTCTATTCTATAAATTTATTCTGTCTATTTATTCCATTCTATCTATTCTATTCTATCTCTCTAGCCTGTCTATCTATTCTATCTATATATTCTATCTATCTACAATATTCTATCTATTCTATTCTATCTATCTATTCTATCTATTCTAATATATCTATTCTATTCTATCTACCTATTCTATGCTATCTATTATATTATATCTATTCTATTCTATCTATTCCATCCATCTATTCTATTCTATCTATATATTCTTTCTACAATATTCTATCTATTCCATTCTATCTATCTATTCTATTCCACCTACCTATTCTATCTATCTATTCTATGCTATCTATTCCATTATATCTATTCTATTCTATCTATCTATTGCATTTATCTATTCTATTCTATCTATATATCTAGCTCTATCTATTATTTATTCTATTGTTCTATTTTATCTATTCTATTTATTTCTATTCTATTATTCTATTTTATTCTATTTATTCTATTCTATTTATTTATTCTATTATTATTTATTCTATTCTATTCTTCTTTCTATCTATTCTATTACATTATTCTATTCTATTCTATTCTATTTATTCTATTCTATTATTTTATTCTATTTGTATATTCTATTCATTCTATTCCATCTTATTCTATTCTATCTATTATTCTGTATTCTATTATTCTATCTATTCTATTCTTTCTATCTATTCTATTCTATTCTATTCTATTCTATTATCTATTCTATTCTATTTCTATTCTGGTCTATCTATTTCTATTTATCTATTCTATTCTATTCTATCTATTCTATTCTATTTATTCTATTCTATTCTATTTCTTCTATTCTATCTATTCTATTCTGTCTATTTCTATTCTATTATTCTATTCTATTCTATTTATTCTATTCTATTTATTCTATTCTATTCTATTCTATTTATTCTATCTATCTATTCTATTTATTCTATTCTATCTATTCTATTCTATTCTATTCTATTCTATCTATCTATTCTATTCTATCTATTCTATTCTATCTATTCTATTCTGTTTATCTATTCTATCTATTCTATCTATTCTATTCTATTCTATTCTATTCTATTTATTCTATTCTATTCTATTCTATTCTATTCTATCTATTCTATTCTATCTATTCTATTCTATCTATTCTATTCTATTCTATTCTATTCTATTTATTCCATTCTATTCTATTCTATTATATCTATATCTATTTATTTATTATCTATTCTATTCTATCTATTATTTATCTATCTATCTATTCTATTATTCTATTCTATTATTCTATTCTATTCTATTTATTCTATCTATTTTATTTATTATTTTATTCTATTTTCTATTCTATTCTATCTATTTTCTATTCTATTCTTTATCTATCTATTCCATTTATTCTATTATTCTTCTATTCTATTATTCTTCTATTTTATTTATTCTATTTATTATTTTCTATCTATTCTATTCTATTCTATCTATCTTCTTTCTATTATCTATTCTATCTATTATTCATTTATCTATTCTTTATTTCTTCTATTCTATTCTATTTTTCTATTTATTTATTCTTTCTATCTATTCTATTCTATTCTATTTATCTATTCTATTCTATTCTATTTCTATCTATTATTATTCTATCTATTCTATTCTATCTATCTATTCTGTCTATCTATTCTATCTACCTATTCTATTCTGTTCTATTCTATTCTATCCATTCTGTTCTATTTATTCTATTCTATCTATTCTGTCTACCTATTCTATCTATTCTATTCTATCTATTTTATTTTATCTATCTATTTTTCCGACTATTCTCTCTATCTATTCTATTCTATCTATTCTAATCCTATTCTATTCTATTCTATTCTATTCCATTTATTTATTTATTCTATTATTCCATTCTATCCTATTCTATCTATCTATTGTATCTATCTAGTCTGTCTATATATTCTATCTATTGTATTCTATCTATGCTATTCTATGTATATAATCTATCTACAATAGTCTATCTATTCTGTATCTATTCTATCTACTGAATCTATTTCATCTGTTCCTTTCGATCTATCTATTCTATCTATTGTATTTCTATATTCTATCTATTCTATTATCTATTCTATTCTATCTATTCTATTTATCTATCTATTCTATTCTACTATATTTTCTATGTATACTATTCTATCTATATGTTCTATCTTTCTTTTTTCCAATATTCTATTATCTATTTCATTTATCTATTCTATTCTATTCTATCTATTCTCTTTCTTCATCTATTATATGCTATTCTCTATTCTCTATTTATCTTCCTTCTATTCTATTCTATCTATTTTATTCTTCTATCATTCTATTCTATTCTATTCTATTTATTCAATATATCTATTCTATTCTATCTATTCTATCCATCTATTCTGTCTATCTATTCTATTCTATTCTATTTTATTTATCTATTTTGTCTGTCTATCTCTGTCTATCTATTGTATTCAATCTATTCTGTTCTAATCTATTCTATTCTATGTATCCATTCTATTCTATCTATTCTATTCTATTCTATTCTATTATTCTATTTATTCTATCTATTCTATTTATTATTTATTATTTATTTATTTATTTATCTATTTATTTATTTATTTATTATCTATTTATTATTTATTTATTTATATTATTTTTATTATTTATTATTTTATTTATTTTTTTTTTTATTTTATTTATTTATTTATTTCTATTTTTTTCTATTATTTATTTATTTATCTATTCTATTCTATATTTTCTATTTTATTCTATTCTATTCTATCTATTCTATCCATCTATTCTATTATATCTATTTGTTCTATTCTATTTATTATCTATTCTATTATTATCTTCTATCTATTCTATCTATTCTATCTATCTATTCTATCTATTTATTCTATCTATCTATTATTCTATTATTCTATCTTCTATTTATTCTATTATATTCTATTCTATCTATTCTATTCTATCTATATATTCTATTATTCTATTATATATTATTTCTATTCTAACTATCTATCTATTTATTTATATTCTATTCCCATCTTCTATTCTATTTTATTTATCCATTCTATTTATTCTATTTTCTTTATCTATTCTATTTCTATATTATTTATTTTATTCTATTCTATTATTCTATTCTTCTTTTATTCTATTCTATCTATTTGTATTCTATCTATTCTATTCTATTATTCTATTCTATTATATTATTATTATCTATCTATTTCTATCTTCTAATATTCTATCTATTCTGTCTATCTATTCTATCTGTCTATTCTATTTATTCTATTCTATTCTATTCCATTTATTTTATTCTATTCTATCTTCTATCTATCTATTTTATTTTTTATATTCTTTGTATCTATTCTATTTATTTATTTATTCTATTCTATCTATTCTATTCTATTATATCTATTCTATTCTATTATATTTATTCTATTCTATCTATCTATTCTTTCTATCTATTTCTATTCTATATTATTTTATTCTATCAATTTATTTATCTATTATATTTATTTATTCTATTCTAATTTATTCTGTCTATTTATTCCATTCTATCTATTCTATTCTATCTCTTTTGTTTATCTATTCTATTATATATTCTATCTATTATTCTATCTATTCTATTCTATTCTATCTATTCTATCTATTCTATTATTCTATTCTATTCTATTTATTATTTATTCTATGCTATATTATATTCTATTCTATTCTATTCTATTCTATTCTATGTATTCTATTTATATTATTCTATTCTATTCTTTATTCTATTCTATTCTATATTTATCTATTCTATTCTATCTATTTCTATTTCCATTCTATCTATTCTATTCTATCTATTCTATTCTATCTATCTATTCTATTATCTATTCTATTTATTATTCTTTATCTATTTATTTGCATTTATTTTATTCTATTATTATATATTTATTCTATTTTATTATTCTTCTTTCCATTCTATCTGTTCTATTTATTATTCTATTTTATTCTTTTATTCTATCTATTCTATTCTATTCTATTCTATTTATTTCTTTATTCTATTCTATTTATTTATTTTCTATCTATTCTATTCTTCTATTATTCTATTCTATCTATATATTCTATTTATTCTATTATTACATTATTCTATTTATTCTATTTATCTATTCTGTCTAAATATTCTACCTATCTATTTTATTCTATCTGTATATTCTATCTTCAATATTCCATCTATTCTATTCTATATATGTATTCTGTCTATCTATTCTATCTATTTATTCTATTCCATTCTATCTATTCTATTATATCTATTATTCCATTCTATTCTATTCTATTCTATTCTATCTATTCTATTTATCTATTTCATTTCATCTATTCCATCTATCTATTCTATTTATTCTATTCTATTCTATTCTATTCTATTCTATTCTATTCTATTTATATTATTCTATCTATTCTATTCCATCTATTCTATTCTATTCTATTCTATTTATTTCTATTTAATTCTATTCTATTCTATTCTTCCTTCTATTCTATTCTATTCTATTTATTCTATCTATTCTATTCTGTCGATTGTATTCTATCTATCTATTCTGTCTATATTCTATTTTTCTATTCTATTCTTTTCTATTCTATTCTATTCTTTTATTCTATTTATTCTATTGTATATTCTATCTATTATTCTTCTATCTATTCTATCTATTTATTCTATAGTATACATTCTATTCTATTATATATTCTGTCTATTCTATTCTATCTATTATTCTATTCTATCTATTCTATCTATTCTATTCCATTTATTTATTCAATCTATCTATTCTATTCTATTCTATTCTTTTTATTCTATTCTATTCTATTCCATTTATTCTATTCTATTTATTCTATTCTGTTTTATCTATTCTATTCTATCTATTCATTCTATTCTATTCTTTTTTATTCTGTCTATCTATTCTATTCTATCTATTCTATTCTATTTATTTATCTATTCTATTCTATTCTGTCTATTCTATTATATCTATTTATTCCATTCTATTTATTTATTATATCTATATATTGTAACTTCTTTACATTTATTTATTCTATTTATCTATTTATCTATCTATTATCTATTTATTCTATTTATTCTATTTATCTATCTATCCATTTATTTATCTTCTTTATTTCTATTCTATTCTATTCTTTATTTATTCTGTTTATTTATTTCTTTCTTTATTTTTCTATTTTCTATTCTATTTATCTATTCTATTTATTCTATTTTTCTATTATTTATTTATTTATTATTTTATCTATTCTATCTATTTATTTATTCTATTATTTATTTATTCTTATTTATTTATTCTTTCTATTTATTATTCTATTTATTTTTTATTCTATCTATCTCTATTATTCTATTCTTTTTTATTTATTTATTTATTTATTTATCTATTTATTTATCTATTCTTTTCTTTTATTTATTTATTCTATTTATTCTATTCTATTCTGTTCTATTTATTTTATTTATTCTATTTATTTTCTATCTATTCTGTCTATTTATTCTATTTATTATTCTATTCTATTATTTTATTTTATCTATTTATTTTTTCTATTTCTTCTATCTATTCTATTCTATTTATTCTAATTTATTCTATTCTATTCTCTTTTATTCCATTCTTCTTATTTATTTATTCTATTTTATTCTATTCTATATCTATTCTATCTATCTATTGTATCTATCTAGTCTGTTATATATTCTATCTATTGTATTCTATCTATGCTATTCTATGTATATAATCTATCTATTTTATCTATCTATTCTGTATCTATTCTATCTATTCTGAATCTATTTCATCTGTTCCTTTCTATCTATCTATTCTATTCTATTGTTGTTTATATCTATCTATTCTATTCTATCTATTCTTCTATTCTATTATTCTATTCTATCTATTTATTCTATCTATCTATTATATTCTATTCTATACTATTCTATCTATATGTTCTATCTTTTTTCAATATTCTATGTAGTCTATTTCATCTATCTATTCTATTCTATCTATTCTATTCTATTTATTCTATTCTATCCATCTATTATTTGCTATCTATTCTATTCTATCTATTTCCTATTCTATTCTATCTATTTTTTATTCTTCATTCTTTATCAATTCTATTCTATCTATTCTATTTATTCAATATATCTATTCTATTCTATCTATTCTATCCATCTATTCTTCTATCTATTCTTCTATCTATTTTTCTGTTATTCTGTTCTATCTATTGTATTCAATCTATTCTGTTCTAATCTATTCTATTATTCTATGTATCCATTCTATTCTATTCTTTCTATTCTATTTTCTTCTATCTTCTATTTTATTTTATTATTCTATTTATTTATTCTATCTATTTATTTCTATCTATTTATTTATCTATTCTATTTATTTATCTATCTATCTATCTATCTATCTATTTATTTATTTATTTATTTATCTATTCTATCTATTTATTCTATCTATTTATTCTATCTATTTTATTCTATTTATCTATTCTATTCTATTTATTTATTTATTTATTCTATTCTATTTATCTCTATTTATTCATTTATCTTTTCTATTCTATCTATCTATTCTATTCTATCTATTCTATTTATCTATTTATTATATCTATTTATTTATTTCTATTTATTCTATCTATTCTATTTTATTTATTTATTTATCTATTTATTTATTTTTATTCTATTCTATTTATCTATTCTATTCTATTTATTTATTCTATCTATTCTATTTATTTTTTTCTATTCTATTTATTCTCTTATTATTCTATTTATTTTTTATTCTTTTTTATTTATTTATTCTATTTATTTATTTATTTTTTTATTTATTCTATTATTTTATTATTCTATTTTATTTATTTATTTATTTATTTATTTCTATTTATTCTATTTATTTATTCTTTTTTCTATTCTATTCTATTCTATTTATTCTATTTATTCTATTCTATTCTATTCTATCTATATATTCTATCTATTATTTATATTCTATCTATTCTTATTCTATTCTATTGTCTATTCTATTCTATCTATTCTATTCTATTCTATTATTATTCTATTCAATTTATTTATTCTATTCTATTCTATTATTTTTTTTCTATTCTATTTATTCTATTCTATTTATTCTATTCTTATTCTTTATTCTATTATTTATTCTTATATTCTATTCTATTCTATTCTATTTATTCTATTATTTTATTATTATTCTATTCTGTTATTATATTCTATCTATTTTATTCTATCAACTCTGTTCTATTCTTTTCTATTCTATTCTATTTATTTATTCTATAAATTTATTCTGTCTATTTATTCCATTCTATCTATTCTATTCTATCTATCTATTTATTTATTCTATTCTATCTATTTATTCTATCTATCTATTTATTCTATATCTATTTATTCTATTCTATCTATCTATTCTATTATTCTATTCTATTATATCTATTTATTCTATTTTATTTATTATTCTATTTATTATTATATTATATTTATTCTATTCTATTTATTCTATTTATTTATTTTATTCTATCTTATTTTTTATCTATTTATTCTATTTATTCTATTCTATTTATTTATTTATTCCATTCCATTCTATTCTATTTATTTATCTATTCTATGCTATCTATTCCATTATATCTATTCTATTCTATCTATCTATTGCATTTATCTATTCTATTCTATCTATATAATCTAGCTACAATATTCTATCTATTCCATTCTATCTGTTCTATTCTATTCTATCTATTCTATTCTTTTATTCTATTATATCTATCTATTCTATCTATCTATTCTATCTATCTATTCTATTCTATCTATTCTATTTATTTCTATTTATTTATTTATTCTATTATCTATTCTATTTATTCTATCTATTCTCTTCTATCTATTCTGTCTAAATATTCTACCTATCTATTTTATTCTATCTGTATATTCTATCTTCAATATTCCATCTATTCTATTCTATATATGTATTCTGTCTATCTATTCTATCTATTTATTCTATTCCATTCTATCTATTCTATTATATCTATCTATTCCATTTATCTATTCAATTCTATCTATCTATTCGGTCTATCTATTTCATTTCATCTATTCCATCTATCTATTCTATTTATTCTATTCTATTCTATTATTCTATCTACTAATTCTGTCTATCTATTCTATTCCATCTATTCTATTCTATCTATTCTATTCTATCTATTCTATTTAATCTATTCTATTCTTTCTGTCTATTCTCCCTATCTATTCTATCTATCTATTCTATTCTGTCGATTGTATTCTATCTAATCTATTCTGTCTATCTATTCTATCTTTCTATTCTATCTATTTATTTATTTATTCTATTCTATTCTATTTATTTATATTCTATTTATTTATTGTATCTATCTATTCTGTCTATTTATTCTATTTATTTATTTATTCTATTCTATTCTATTATTCTATTCTATCTATCTATTCTATTTATTTATTCTATTCTATCTATTCTATTTCTATTCCATTTATTTATTCAAATCTATCTATTCTATTCTAATCTATCTCTCTATTCTCTTCTATCTATTCTATTCCATCTATTCTATTCTATCTATCTATTCTGTTTTATCTATTCTATTCTATCCATTCTATTCTATCTATTTATTCTGTCTATCTATTCTATTCTATCTATTCTATTATATCTATACTATTCTATCTAGTCTGTCTATCTATACTATCTATTTATTCCATTCTATCTATTTATTATATCTATATATTGTAACTATCTATTAATTCTATTCTCTATTTATTTATTTTATCTATTAATTCTATTTATTTATTCTATCTATTCTATTTATCTATCTATCCATTTAGTCTACCTATTCTATCAATTCTATTCTGTCCATCTATTCTATTCTGTCTATTCCTTTATATCTATTCCATTCTATCTATTCTGTCTATCTATATCATTCTTTCTATTTATCTATTCTATCTATTCTCTTCTATCTATTATATTCTATCTATTCTATACTATCTATCTATTCCAATTTATCTATTCTTTCTATTATTCTATTCTATTTTATTTATTCTATTTATTTATTCTATTTATTTATTTATTTATTTATTTATTTATTTATTATTCTATTTATCTATTCTGTTTATTTATTTTATTTATTATTCTATTCTATTTGTTCTATTCTATTCTATCCATTCTTTCTATTTATTCTATTCTATTTTATTCTTCTGTCTATTCCTATTCTATCTATTCTATTCTTCTATTTATTTTATTTTATTATCTATTTTTTCTATTTATTCTATCTTTCTATTCTATTCTATCTATTCTAATCTTCTATTCTATTCTATCTATTCCATTGTATTTATTTATTCTATCTATTCCATTCTATCCTATTCTATCTATTTCTATTGTATCTATCTAGTCTGTCTATATTCTATCTATTGTATTCTATCTATGCTATTCTATGTATATAATCTATCTACAATAGTCTATCTATTCTGTATCTATTCTATCTACTGAATCTATTTCATCTGTTCCTTTCTGATCTATCTATTCTATCTATTGTATTATATTCTATCTATTCTATTATCTCTTCTATTCTATCTATTCTATTATTCTATCTATTCTATTCTATCTATATTATATTCTATGTATACTATTTCTATCTATCTATATGTTCTATCTTTTCTAATCATTCTATTATTCTATTTCATCTATTCTATTCTATTCTTTTCTATTTATTCTCTTCCATCTTTATATGCTATCTATCTATTCTATCTATCTTCCTATTCTATTCTATCTATTTTATTCTATTCTATCTATTTCTATTCTATTTATTCAATATATCTATTCTATCTATCTATTCTATCTCTATTTGTCTATTATTCTATTTCTATTTTATTGTCTATCTTTTCTATTCTATCTATCTATTTTGTTCTATTCTATTCTATTCTATTGTATCCATTCTATTTATTTCTTCTATTCTATTCTATTCTATCTATTTATTCTATTCTATTCTATCTATTCTATTTTCTATTATTCTATTATTTATCTATTTATTTATCTATTTATCTATTTATTTATTTATCTATCTATTCTATTTATTTATTATCTATTTATTTATTTATTATTCTATTTATTTATTTCTTTCTATTTTTATTTTATTTTATTCTATTATTTATTTATATTATTCTATTCTATCTATTCTATTCTATTTATCTATTCTATTTATCTCTTCTATTCAATATTTTCTACACTATCTATTCTATTCTATCTATTCTATCCAATCTATCTATTATATCTATTTGTTCTGTCTATCTATTCTATTCTATCTATTCTAATCTATCTATCTAGTATGTATATCTATTCTATTCTATCTATTCTATTCTATCTATTTATTCTATCTATATGCAATATTCTATCTATTCTATTCTATCTATCTATTCCGTCTAACTATTCTATCTATCTATTCTATCCCATCTATTCTATTTTACCTATCCATTCTATTCTATCTATTCTATCTATCTATTCTATACTATCTATTTTATTCTATCTATTCTATTCCCTCTATTCTGTCTATATATTCTATCTATCTATTCTAGTCTATTCTATCTATTCTATTCTATCTATATATTCTATCTACAATATTCTATCTATTCTGTCTATTTATTCTATCTGTCTATTCTATTCTATCTATTCTATTCTATTCTATTTTATCTATTCAATTCTATCTATTCTATCTATCTATTTTATTCTTTCTATTCCTTTGTATCTATTCTAACCTATCTATTCTATTCTATCTATTCTATTATATGTATTCTATTCTATCTATACTATTCTATCTATCTATTCTTTTCTATTATATTCTATTTTTTATTCTATCAACTCTGTCTATCTATTCTATTTATTCTATTCTATAAATTTATTCTGTCTATTTATTCCACTCTATCTATTCTATTCTATCTCTCTAGCCTGTCTATTTATTCTATCTATATATTCTATCTATCTATTCTATTCTATTCTATTCTATTATTATTCTATTCTATTATTCTATTCTATTCTATTTATTCTATTCTATTTATTCTATCTATCTATTATTCTATTATTCTATTATATTATTCTATTCTATTCTATCTATTCCATTCATCTATTCTATTCTATCTATATATTCTTTCTACAATATTCTATCTATTCCATTCTATCTATCTATTCTATTCCACCTACCTATTCTATCTATCTATTCTATGCTATCTATTCCATTATATCTATTCTATTCTATCTATCTATTGCATTTATCTATTCTATTCTATCTATATAATCTATTATATATTCTATCTATTCCATTCTATCTGTTCTATTCTATTCTATCTATTTTATTTTTTATTCTATTATATCTATTATTCTGTTCTCTATTCTATCTATCTATTCTATTCTATCTATTCTACTCTATCTATTCTATTCTATCTATATATTCTATGCTATCTATTCTATTACATCTATTCTACTCTATCTATTCTGTCTAAATATTCTACCTATCTATTTTATTCTATCTGTATATTCTATCTTCAATATTCCATCTATTCTATTCTATATATGTATTCTGTCTATCTATTCTATCTATTTATTCTATTCCATTCTATCTATTCTATTATATCTATCTATTCCATTTTATTTATTCAATTCTATCTATCTATTCTTCTATCTATTTTTTCATCTATTCCATTCTATTTATTCTATTTATTCTATTCTATTCTATTCTATTCTATTCTATTCTTATTTATTATTTTGTATTTATTATTCTATTCCATCTATTCTATTCTATCTATTCTATTTAATCTATTCTATTCTTTCTGTCTATTCTCCCTATCTATTCTATCTATCTATTCTATTCTGTCGATTGTATTCTATCTAATCTATTCTGTCTATCTATTCTATCTTTCTATTCTATTCTATCTATTCTATTCTATTTATTCTATTGTATCTATCTATTCTGTCTATCTATTCTATCTATTTATTCTATAGTATACATTCTATTCTATCTATATATTTTGTCTATCTATTCTATTATTTATTCTATTCTATCTATTCTATCTATCTATTCCATTTATTTATTCAAATTCTATCTATTCTATTCTATTTATCTCTATTCTTTCTATCTATTCTATTCCATCTATTCTATTCTTTATCTATTTATTTTGTTTTATCTATTCTATTCTATCCATTCTATTCTATTTATTTATTTTGTTTATTTCTATTCTATTCTATCTATTCTATTATATCTATTTATTATTCTATTCTATCTAGTCTGTCTATTTATTTATCTATTTATTCCATTCTATTTATTTATTTATCTATATATTGTATCTATCTATTCTATTTTTATTAATTTATTTATTTTATTTATTTATCTTCTATTTATTTATTATTCTATCTATTCTATTTATCTATTATTTATTTATTTATTTATTCTTTCAATTTCTATTCTGTCCATCTATTTTATTCTGTTTATTCCTTTTTATATCTATTCCATTCTATCTATTCTATTTATTTATATTTTTTTTTCTTTATCTATTCTATCTATTCTATTCTATCTATTATATTCTATCTATTCTATACTATCTATCTATTCCAATTTATCTATTCATTTCTATCTATTCTATTCTATTGTAACTATCTATTCTATCTATCTATTCTATTCTATCTATTCTGTCTATCTATCTATTCTATTCTATCTATCTATTCTGTCTATCTATTCTATCTACCTATTCTATTCTATCTGTTCTATTCTATTCTATCCATTCTGTTCTATTTATTCTATTCTATCTATTCTGTTACCTATTCTATTCTATTCTATTTATTCTATCTATTTTATTTTATCTATCTATTTTTTCCGACTATTCTCTCTATCTATTCTATTCTATCTATTCTAATCCTTCTATTCTATTCTATCTATTCCATTCTATTTATTTATTCTATCTATTCCATTCTATCCTATTCTATCTACTCTATTGTATCTATCTAGTCTGTCTATATATTCTATCTATTGTATTCTATCTATGCTATTCTATGTATATAATCTATCTACAATAGTCTATCTATTCTGTATCTATTCTATCTACTGAATCTATTTCATCTGTTCCTTTCTCCATCTATCTATTCTATCTATTGTATTATATTCTATCTATTCTACTTTATCTCTTCTATTCTATCTATTCTATTTCTATCTATCTATTCTATCTATTCCTATTATATTCTATGTATACTATTCTATCTATATGTTCTATCTTTCTTCATTTATATTCTATGTAGTCTATTTCATCTATCTATTCTATTCTTTCTCTCTTTCTCTTCCATCTATTATATGCTATCTACTTATTTCTATCTATTCTATTCTATTCTATTCTATTTATTTATTTTATTCTATTCTATCAATTCTATTCTATTTATTCTATTTATTCAATATATCTATTCTATTCTATCTATTCTATCCATCTATTCTGTTCTATCTATTCTATTCTATCTATTTTGTCTGTTATTCTGTCTATCTATTGTATTCAATCTTTATTCTTTCTAACTATTCTATTCTTTATTTATCCATTTATTTATTTATTTATTTTATTTATTTATTCTATTTATTATTCTATTTATTTATTTATTTATTTATTTTATTTATTTATTTATTTATTTATTTATTTATTTATTTATTATTTATTTCTTTATTTCTATCTATTTATCTATTTATTTATATATCTATTATTCTATTTTTCTATTTATTTATTTATTATTTATTTCTATTTTATTTTATTTATTTATTATTCTATTTATTTATTTATTTATTTTATTTATTTATTTCTATTCATTTATTATTTATTCTATTTATTTATTTATCTATCTATTATTATCTATTATTTATCTATTTTTTTATTTTCTATTCTATTATTTTATTCTATTTATCTATTTATTTATTCTATTCTATTATTTATTTTATTTTATTTATTATTTATTTATTTATCTATTTATTTATCTATTCTATTTATTATTTATTCCGTCTATTATTCTATTTATTTTCTATTTATTTATTTTATTTTTATTTTATTTACTATTCCATTTATTCTATTATTCTATCTTATCTATTCTATATTATCTATTTTATTCTATTCTATTCTATTATTCTATTCTATTCTGTCTATATTTTATTTATCTATTCTATTCTATTCTATCTATTCTATTCTATCTATATATTTTCTATCTATTTATATTCTATCTATTCTGTATCTATTTATTCTATCTGTCTATTTTATTTATTCTATTTATTCTATTCTATTCTATTTTATCTATTCATTCTATTTTATCTATTTTTTTATTTTTTCTTCTATTCCTTTGTATCTATTCTAACTCTATCTATTCTATTCTATCTATTCTATTATATGTATTCTATTCTATCTATACTATTCTATCTATCTATTCTTTCTGTCTATTATATTCTATCTATTTTATTCTATCAACTCTGTCTATCTATTCTATTTATTCTATTCTATAAATTTATTCTGTTTATTTATTCCATTCTATTCTTTATTCTATTTATTTATTTATTTGTTTATTTATTTATTCTGATTATATTTTCTATTTATCTATTATATTTATTTTTTATTCTATTTATTTATTTATTTTATTTATTTATATTATTTTCTATTTATTTATTTATTTATTTATTATTATATTTATTTATTCTATTCTATCTATTTATTTATTTATTTTATTTATTTATTTATTATTTATTTATTTTTTATTTATTTTATTTATTTATTTATTTATTTATTTATTCCATTTATTTATTTATTTATTTATTCTATTTATCTATTCTATTATATCTATTTTTTCTATTTATTTATTTATTGCATTTATCTATTCTATTCTATTTATATATCTATCTATTTATTCTATCTATTCCATTCTTCTGTTCTATTCTATTCTATCTATTCTATTTTTTTTTATTATATTATTTATTCTATTTTCTATTATTATTCTATTTATTTATTCTATTCTATCTATTTATTTATTTCTTTTTTATTCTATTTATTATTTTATTTATTTCTTTTATTACATCTATTCTATTTTTTTTTTCTTCTAATATTCTATTCTATTTATTCTATCTTATTTATTCTATCTTCATTTATATTCCATCTATTCTATTCTATATATGTATTCTGTCTATCTATTCTTATTATTTATTTATTTCTATTCTATTCTATCTATTCTATTTATTTCTATTCCATTTATATCTATTCATTCTATCTATCTATTCTTCTATTCTATTTATTTATTCTATTTATTTATTTATTTATTTCTATTTATTTTTATTCTATTTTATTCTATTTATTTATTTATTTATTTATTCTATTCCATTTATTTATTTTATTTATTTTTATTTTATCTATTCTATTTTTTTCTATTTCTATTCTATCTATTATTCTATTTATTTATTTATTTATTCTGTTATTGTATTTATTTATCTATTCTGTTTCTATTCTATTTTCTTTATTTATTTATTCTATTCTATTTATTTATTTTATTCTATCTATCTATTCTGTTCTATTTTCTATTTATTTATTCTATAGTATACATTCTATTCTAATTATATATTCTGTCTATCTATTCTATCTATTTATTCTATTCTATCTATTCTATCTATCTATTCCAATTTATTTATTCAAATCTATCTATTCTATTCTAATCTATCTCTCTATTCTCTTCTATCTATTCTATTCCATCTATTCTATTCTATCTATCTATTCTGTTTTATCTATTCTATTCTATCCATTCTATTCTATCTATTTATTCTATTCTATCTATTCTATTCTATCTATTCTATTATATCTATACTATTCTATCTAGTCTGTCTATCTATACTATCTATTTATTCCATTCTATCTATTTATTATATCTATATATTGTAACTATCTACAATAATCTATCTATTCTATTTATCTATCTATCTATTAAGTCTACCTATTCTATCTATTCTATTTATCTATCTATCCATTTAGTCTACCTATTCTATCAATTCTATTCTGTCCATCTATTCTATTCTGTCTATTCCTTTATATCTATTCCATTCTATCTATTCTGTCTATCTATATCATTCTTTCTATTTATCTATTCTATCTATTCTCTTCTATCTATTATATTCTATCTATTCTATACTATCTATCTATTCCAATTTATCTATTCATTTCTATCTATTCTATTCTATTGTAACTATCTATTCTATTTATTATTCTATTATCTATTTATTCTATCTATTCTATTCTTCTATTTATTTCTATTTATCTATTCTGTTCTATCTATTCTATTCTATCTATCTTCTATTATTTTTTATTCTATTCTATCTATTCTATTCTATTCTTTATTCTATTCTATCTATTCTGTCTACCTATTCTATCTATTCTATTCTATCTATTTTATTTTATCTATCTATTTTTTCCGACTATTCTCTCTATCTATTCTATTCTATCTATTCTAATTCTTCTATTCTATTCTATCTATTCCATTGTATTTATTTAATCTATCTATTCCATTCTATCCTATTCTATCTATTCTCTATTGTATGTATCTATCTGTTTATATATTCTATCTATTGTATTCTATCTATGCTATTCTATGTATATAATCTATCTATTTATAGTCTATCTATTCTGTATCTATTCTATCTACTGAATCTATTTCATCTGTTCCTTTCTATCTATCTATTTATCTATTGTATTATATTCTATCTATTCTATTCTATCTTTCTATTCTATTTATTATTCTATTTATTTATCTATTTATTTATTTATTTTTATTTATTTATTCTATGTATACTATTCTATTTATATGTTCTATCTTTCTTTTAATATTCTATTTATCTATTTCATCTATTTATTCTATTCTATCTCTATTCTCTTCCATCTATTATATGCTATCTATTTGTATTTTATCTATCTTCCTATTCTATTCTATCTATTTTATTCTATTCTATCTATTCTATTTATTTATTTATTTATTCAATTCTATTCTATTCTATTTTCTATCCATCTATTCTTCTATCTATTCTATTCTATCTATTTTGTCTGTCTATTCTGTTTATCTATTGTATTCTCAATCTATTCTATTCTAATTATTCTATTTATGTATCCATTCTATTCTATTTGTTTTTTTATTCTATTTATTTCTATTTATTATTTTATTTATTTATTTATTCTTTATTTATTTATTTATTTATTTATTTATTTATTTATTTATTTATTTATTTATTTATTTATTTATTTATTTATTTATTTATTTATTTATTTATTTATTTATTTATTTATTTATTTATTTATTTATTTATTATTTATTTATTTATTTATTTATTTTCTTCTATTTTTTATTCTATCTATTTTTTTTATTCTATATATTTATTCTATTCTATCTATTCTATTCTATTTATCTATTCTATTTATTCTTCTATTCATTATTTTCTTTCTATTTATTTATTCTATTCTATTTATTTATTCTATTCTATTTATTTTATTATTTATTTGTTTCTATTTATTTCTATTCTATTCTATTCTATCTATATATTTATTTATTCTATTTATCTATTTATTTTATTTATATATATTTATTTCTATTTATTCTATTATATTTATTTATTCTTTTTATTTATTCTATTTATTTATTCTATTTATTATTTTATTTATTTATTTATTTATTCTATTTATTTATTTATTTATTTTATTCTATTTATCTATTTATTTATCTATTCTATTCTATTTCTATTTATTTATTTATTTATTATATCTATTTATTCTATTATTCTATTTATTTATTTATTCTATTTATTCTATTTATTTATTATTTATTCTATCTATTTATTCTATCTATTCTATTCTATTACATTTATTCTATTTATTTATTCTATCTAAATTATTTATCTATTTTATTCTATTTTATTCTATTTATTTATTCTATCTTATTTATTTATTTATTCTATTCTATTTATTTATGTATTCTGTCTATCTATTCTATTATTTATTCTATTCTATTTATTTTATTTATTTATTTATTTATTTATTTATTTATTTATTTATTTATTTATTTATTTATTTTCTATTTATTTATTTATTTATTTATTTCATTTCATTTATTTCATTTATTTATTCTTTATTTATTTATTTATTTATTCTATTCTATTCTATTCTATTTATTTACTATTTGTCTATCTATTCTATTCTATCTATTCTATTTATTTATTTATTTATTATTTTATTTTTTATTTATCTATTCTTTATTCTATTTATTCTATTCTTTATTTATTTATTCTGTTTATTGTATTCTATTTATTTATTTATTTATTCTTTCTATTTATTCTATTTATTTATTTATTCTATTTATTATTCTATTCTATTTATATCTATTCTATTTCTATTCTATTCTATTTATTCTATTCTATTTATTCTATATAGTATACATTCTATTCTATTTATATATTCTATCTATCTATTTATCTATTTATTCTATTCTATCTATTCTATCTATCTATTCCATTTATTTATTTATTCTATCTATTCTATTCTAATCTATTCTATTCTATTCTATCTATTCTATTTCTATTTATTCTATTCTATATTTATTCTGTTTTATCTATTCTATTCTATCCATTCTATTCTATCTATTTATTCTGTTTATTTATTCTATTCTATTTATTCTATTATATCTATACTATTTATATTTAGTCTGTTTATCTATATTATATCTATTTATTCCATTCTATTCTATTTATTATATCTATATATTGTAACTATCTACAATAATCTATCTATTCTATTTATCTATCTATCTATTAAGTCTACCTATTCTATCTATTCTATTTATCTATTTATCCATTAAGTCTACCTATTCTATCAATTCTATTCTGTCCATCTATTCTATTCTGTCTATTCCTTTATATCTATTCCATTCTATCTATTCTGTCTATCTATTTATTTTTCTATTTATTATTCTATTTATTCTATTCTATTTATATTATATTCTATCTATTCTTACTATTTATTTATTCCATTTATCTATTCATTTATTTATTTATTTATTCTATTGTAACTATCTATTCTATCTATCTATTCTATTCTATCTATTTTCTGTCTATCTATCTATTCTATTCTATCTATCTATTCTGTCTATCTATTCTATCTACCTATTCTATTCTATCTGTTCTATTCTATTCTATCCATTCTGTTCTATTTATTCTATTCTATCTATTCTGTCTACCTATTCTATCTATTCTATTCTATCTATTTTATTTTATCTATCTATTTTTTTCCGACTATTCTATTCTATCTATTCTATTCTATCTATTCTAATCCTTCTATTCTATTCTATCTATTCCCATTCTATTTATTTATTCTATCTATTCCATTCTATCCTATTCTATCTATTTCTATTGTATCTATCTAGTCTGTCTATATTTCTATCTATTGTATTCTATCTATTCTATTCTATGTATATAATCTATCTATAATAGTCTATTTATTCTGTATTTATATTCTATCTATTGAATTTATTTCATCTGTTCCTTTCTATCTATTTATTCTATTTATTGTATTATATTTTATCTATTCTATTTCTATTCTATTTCTATTCTATTTATTCTATTTATTTATTTATTTATTCTATTTATACCTTATTATTTTATTTATTTATACTATTCTATCTATATTTTCTATCTTTCTTCAATATTCTATTTATTCTATTTCATCTATTTATTCTATTCTATCTCTATTCTTTCCATCTATTATATGCTATATATTATTCTATTTATCTTCCTATTCTATTCTATCTATTTTATTCTATTCTATCAATTTGTTCTATCTATTCTATTTATTTTATTCAATATATCTATTCTATTCTATTTATTCTATCCATTTATTCTGTTATCTATTCTATTCTATCTATTTTGTTGTTTGTTTGTCTATTTTATTGTATTATTTATTTGTTCTATTTATTTGTATTCTATTTATCCATTCTATTTTATTATTTATTTATTTATATTTATTTATTTATTTATTTATTTATTTATTTATTTATTTATTTATTTATTTATTTATTTATTATATCTATTTATTTATTTATTTATTTATTTATTTATTTATTTATTTATTTATTCTATTCTATTATTTATTTATTTATTTATTTATTCTATCTATTTTATTCTTTATTTTATTCTATCTATGTATTATTCTATCTTATCTATTTATTTATTTATTTATCTTCTATTTATCTATTCTATTCAATATTTTCTATTTATCTATTCTATTCTATTTATTCTATCTAATCTATTTTTATATCTATTTGTTTTGTTTATTTATTTATTCTATCTATTCTATCTATCTATTTATATGTATTTATTTTATTCTATTTATTTTATTCTATTTATTTATTTATTTATATTATTATTTATTCTATTCTATTTCTATTTATTTATTCTTCTTTATTTATTTATTTATTTGTTTATCTATTCTATTTTATTTATTCTATTTTATTTATTTATTTATTCTATTTATTTATTTTATCTATTCTTTACTATTTATTTTATTCTATTTATTCTATTCTATTCTGTTCTATATATTCTATCTATCTATTCTAGTTTATTCTATTTATTCTATTCTATCTATATATTCTATCTATCTATATTATTCTATTCTATTCTGTATATTATTCTATCTATTCTATTCTATTCTATCTATTCTATTCTATTTTATTTTATTTATATTCAATTTATCTATTCTATCTATTTTTTATTCTATTTCTATTCCTTTGTTCTATTCTAAACTATCTATCTATTCTATTCTATCTATTCTATTATATGTATTCTATTCTATCTATACTATTCTATCTATCTATTCTTTCTTCTATTATATTCTATCTATTTTATTCTATCAACTCTGTCTATCTATTCTATTTATTCTATTCTATAAATTTATTCTGTCTATTTATTCCACTTTATCTATTCTATTCTATCTCTCTAGCCTGTTTATTTTCTATCTATATATTCTATTCTATTATCTAATATTATCTATTCTATTCTATTCTATTTATTTATCTATTCTAATATATCTATTCTATTCTATCTACCTATTTTATTTATTTATTATTTTATATATCTATTCTTTCTATCTATTCCATCCATCTATTCTATTCTATCTATTATTCTTTTATTATTATTTATCTATTCCATTCTATTTATCTTTTCTATTTACCTATTTATTCTATTTATTTATTCTATTCTATCTATTCTATTTTATCTATTCTATTCTATCTATCTATTGCATTTATCTATTCTATTCTATTTATATAATTTATTCTATCTATTATTCTATCTATTCCATTCTATCTGTTCTATTTTATTTATTTCTATTTTTTTTATTCTATTTATTTCTATTATTCTGTTCTGTCTATTATTCTATTTATCTATTTTATTCTATCTATTTATTCTATTTATTCTATTCTATCTATATTCTATTTATCTATTCTATTACATCTATTCTATTTATTTATTCTGTCTAAATATTCTATTATCTATTTTATTCTATCTGTATATTCTATCTTCAATAATCCATCTATTCTATTCTATATATGTATTCTATCTATTTATTCTATTCTATTTATTCTATTCCATTTATTCTATCTATTCATTATATCTATCTATTCCTATTTATTTCTATTTTCTATTCTATTCTATCTATTTATTCTATTTCCATTCTATTCCATATTCTATTCTATTCTATTCTATCTACTAATTCTGTCTATCTATTCTATTCCATCTATTCTATTCTATCTATTCTATTTAATCTATTCTATTCTTTCTGTCTATTCTATTTATTCTATTCTTCTATCTATTCTATTCTGTCGATTGTATTCTATCTAATTCTATTCTGTCTATTTGTTTATTCTCTTTTTATTCTATTCTATCTATTCTATTCTATTTATTCTATTGTATCTATCTATTCTGTCTATTTATTCTATCTATTTATTCTATAGTATACATTCTATTCTATTATATATTCTGTCTATCTATTCTATCTATTTATTCTATTCTATCTATTCTATCTATCTATTCCAATTTATTTATTCAAATCTATCTATTCTATTCTAATCTATCCTATTCTCTTCTCTCTATTCTATTCCATCTATTCTTTTATTTATCTATTCTGTTTTATCTATTCTATTCTATCTATTCTATTCTATCCATTCTATTCTATCTATTTATTCTATTTATTTTATTCTATTTATTTATTATATCTATATTATTTTATCTAGTTTGTTTATTTATACTATTTATTTATTCTATTCTATTTATTTTATATTTTTATCTATTATATTTATTTCTACAATATTTATTTCTATTTATTTATTTATTTCCATTTATTATTCTATCTATTCTATTTGTATTATTTATCCATTTAGTCTATTTATATTCTATTTATAATTTATTTTACATCTATTCTTCTATTTGTTTATTCCTTTCTATTTTTATTCTATTCTTTTTTTCTATTTATCTATTTATTTATTTCTATTTATTTATTTATTTATTTATCTATTTATTTATTTATTTATTTATTTATTTATTTATTTATTTATTTATTTATTCTATTATATCTATCTATTTATTTATTATTATTTTCTATTATTTATCTACTATTTATTCTATTTTTATTTATTATTCTATTCTATTTATTCTATCTATTCTATTATTTATTATTCTATTTATTTATTCTATTATTTCTATTTTATCTATTCTATTCTATTCTATTCTATCTATTTTATTCTATCTATTATTCTGTTTCTTCTATTCTATTCTATCTATTCTATTCTATTATCTATTCTATTCATTTATTTATTCTATCTATTCTATTTTATTATTTGTATTCTATCTTATATTTATTTATCTATTCTATTATTTATTCTATTTATTCTATTTTTTATTATTTTATTTTTATTTATTTATCTTTTATTTATTTATTTATTTTATTTTATTTATTTATTTTATTTATTTATTTATTCTATTTGTATCTATCTTTATTTATTTGTTTATTATTTATTTTATTTATTTTATTTATTTTATTTATTTTATTTTATTCTATCTATTATTTATTTATTTATTTCTATCTATTCTGTTTATTATTCTATCTGTCTATTCTATTCTATCTATTTCTATTCTGTTCCATTTATCTATTCAATTTATCTATTCTATTCTATTTATTTTATTCT